>JAECUM010016042.1:0-40000 GCA_016617855.1 Megalonaias nervosa | reverse complement strand
TAAATCTTTAGTTTACACACAGCATTGGAAAAAAGATCGCCGTGTGAAAAAATTAATACAAAATATAAATTGCGAGCTTGAAAAAGAAGAATAAAAAAGAAACATTTGGAGAAATATGGTATCCATCCCAGCATTCTCAGCAACTGCTTTACAGTGTCAACTAATTGCCCAATTCCTGTTTATAGCATCATAAATGTGTCATCACCGATACGGCACATAGGAATACTCATGTTATTACAGATAAACAAGTTTGCATTTAATGACCTATTATCTCACATGTCAAAAACAGAAAATTTTGATCATGTTGTATTTGTTCATATCAATGTCCGCAAAGAATAGGCACACAATTAAAAAGAAGACGAAGGAGACATAGGAGAATAAATAAAATTAGCACTTATTTAATTGTCTTGAAGCCGATTAGTTAATTATAAGAGATGTTGGAATACGTTCTATGCGTGCATGAGAACCACTTGTTGGCCAGATAACTGTTTTATTGTTTGGTATGAAGAAGACATCAATAACAAAATAAACCATGAAATACCCCCCTCCCCCAAAAATTGTAGTAGATAGGGGAAGATAATAACAAGACCTCTATTACGATGACAAAAGTAGTAAAAATGATCAAGTTTCGTAGATAGCTCGTACGTATGGATGAATCATCATTACATAAGTTTGCAACACAGACGGGTGTAAAAACTAAATACAGGTTGTTTAAACTATAGCAACACGGAGAGGTGTCAAAACCAATTATGAAGCTACTGAATAGGGTTACAGACTTACCAGATACTTTAAAAATAACATGGCTTTTAAGGTGTTTTGATTTGATTAGTGGTATATCAAATTGTGATCCGCCCATTGCGCAATAATACGCATATATAAACATTCTTGAAACTGAGTGTTGTCCATTCTTGGCTTATGGATCAATGATGAATATCCACTCATTAATCGTTAGTGACGAATATTAATATTAACATGGCTTTTAAAGTGTTGGTATAAATCAATTTGGTATACCAATACTATTGGTATATCAAATTATAATCCGCCCATGGCGCAATAATACGCATATATAAACATTCTTGAAATTGAGTGTTGTCGATTTTAGGCCTATGGATCAATGATGAATTTATACACATTAATCATTAGTGACGAATGAAAATAACGATGAAAAGTATTATAATACCCGTTTTCTAAATGAATTTAATAGGTACACAATTTCATCTCAATCCTTTCTGCTTTCCGTTCCCCTCCCCTTTGATGCATAAGGGATAAAATACGCAAAAATCTGGAGTGAGTTAGAAGAAGAATTTGGGTTGGAAGAAAACCTTGAAACTGAACCTACACCAAGGAACCCACAAGATTATGGTTCGTCGTATAGGTATGTGTACACTTTGCATGGAATTTATCTACGTTGTTTATATAAGCAATAATTCAAAGTTTCAATAGACTGTCGACAATATACGGTAAATTTCTTGGTTGCAAGGCACACAAACTGTAATGTATTTAATGCTTTATTGTTGTTGTGTTGTTGCTTCTTAAACCTATTATAATGTTCTCACACTCTCTCTCTCTCTGGAACATAGTAGCAAGATACGGTAGAATATCCGTGTATGGACGAGCGTAGAGGACTTTGACTAGGATCTTTGCTTGCGGTAAAAGGTAAGTCAAATCGACCAAAGGAAGGAAGAGAGAGAGAGAGAGAGAGAGAGAGAGAGAGAGAGAGAGAGAGAGAGAATTTTATGGCCGGTTGTAATGTTAATTAAAGCAGAATAATGACCCAGTTTTACTGTAAATATATTAATTATTTTACTTACCTCTTCCGGGTTCGTCATTTCGCTTAGTTCCTACGCCACACTTATTTCCATGCGCAAGTATTTGAATGGCTGAGCATCCAGTGCTTGTAGTGCTGTACTATCTTCATTAAAACCATCTTTCATGTTTAAATCATAAGTGTATCTTTTATTGATTAAATCAATGTGAATAAAAATAGAAACTCAAAAAGAAAACAATCAACTAATCAATATGCAAAGGTGATTGTGAATAACCACAAAAGACACAGAACTACATTTTGTAGCGGATACACTAGGCAGGATGTGAGTAGGTTCATTCAGTCGGTCAATACACAGTAGGTTGCAGTCAATCTTAAATCCGTTCAAAGGGCAAATATGTGTATTTGTATGTGATATAAGTAAAATATATGTATAGTATGTACACTGTATGAATGATATACCACTTGTATAAATTTTTGATTAAAAGGAAACTCGGCAAGCCTCGTTTCCTTTTAATGAAAAATGTGTACATCTCGTGCAATATCGTTGATACAGCGTACGTACTATACATCTATTCTCTATTACACACACACACACACACACACACACACACACACACACATATATATATATATATATATATATATATATATATATATATATATATATATAGTCCCTATATTTTAGCATTGCTGCTACGGGTCAATACCCAGTGGTATTGACGGGAGTTAAGTAAAATATTCACCGCTTCCTTATGTGGTTAGAACGTGCTCGCGTTTGAAGAACTATTTTAGTCTACGTCGAAATAAAAATGTCAACGAACGCTGACTGCGTCCAGGATTAGCGGTCATCTTTGGTAAACCTAGGAATGGTGATCATGTCAGTTTAAAAGCCTATAGTTCCATTTACTTTTCTGATGCTGACTCCAATGATGACTATTATAATGATCCTGAATAATGATGCTGACTCCATTGATGACGACTATAATGATCCTGAATAATAATGCTGACTCCAATGATGACGACTATAATCATCCTGACTTTAATGATGCTGATTCCAATGATGACAACTATAATGATCCTGACTTTAATGATGCTGATTCCAATGATGACGTCTATGATGATCCTGACCCTAATGATGCTGAATCCAATGATGACTACAATAATATTCCTGACTCTAATAAACAGGATCAATTGATAACGACTATAATGATCCTGACCCGAATGATGCTGATTCCAGTGATGACGACTGTAATGATCCTGACTGATGATGCTGACTTGCTGACTCCAGTGATGACGTCTATGATGATCCTGACCCTAACGATGCTGACTCACATGATGAGGACTATAATGATCATGACTTTAATGATGCTGACACAATTCATGACAACTATAATGATCCTGACTATAAAAAAGATGACTCGGATGTCTCTAATGATACTATATTTGCCGGACTGATCCACTGTATTCAAGACACCGTTATTCAGCACCATCTACTAATAATGAGAAATATGCTAAGGCTTTTTTTAAAGGATATATAAATAAGTACCATCACTGTAATCATTGCATCCTATCAATTAAATTTGACTTATATATGCCCTGCCAATTATAAATATTTCAGTTAAGAATGTTTAAATCTGGATAGCTTTCACAGCAGGTATGTTATGTCATTCGCTACAAATAAAATTATCATACGGAACAAGGGTAATAATAGGATGATACGATATATTCATGTTGATGAATATATATTACATTGCCAAATGGTAATACCATCAGGAAGAGACGATTTATACTTTAGGAAGTAAGTAAAACATTTGGAAGTACTCAAGGATAAAATAGCTAAATCTGTAGTATCTAAATGGATATTAGATTGAAACAATTATCAAATACTCCTCCTTATCCATGTCCAGCAACACAATTTTAAAGCAGTTCTTAATATTGGCATGAAAATCCTTAATCAGACAAATAGAGGTCAACCATAATCAAGATAAATTCTTTTCATACAGAACACTCAACATTTTCGAAAAATATACTCTTAAATTTAGCAGTGACGATTCACGTAATAGACACAGAGCACTGATATGTCCTTTGGGAACAATCAACTTAACTGAGCTATATGGTGTGCAAAAGATGGATATGGAATAAGTTATTCGCACTTTTCAGAATAATGTAGACGATAATTAATGACGTCTATTTTCAAGTTTGTATATTGAGTTTCAAATCAGCAAAGATTCTTTCTGAATGTTGAATACCTTTACTATATGATCAATCATTTAACTCCAATAATAATGAGATAAACCTAGTTTAACATGACCTGCCATAGCTTTAATATTCCACCAGATCCTAAACGGATATTTTTTAAAATGAAGAAGTTAGGTGTTAATAACAGCCAAACAATTCTTACGAGAGAGAGAGAGAGAGAGAGAGAGAGAGAGAGAGAGAGAGAGAGAGAGAGAGAGAGAGAGAACTGTATCTATTTGCCAGTCCATATATCACAGTAAGATAAAGAATCGTACATTTTTCCGTTGGGACAACATGGTAATTTCGTTTACGACAGTAATGTCCACACAATTCCTGAAAAATATCCGTGATACAACAAATAAAAGTTAAAAAGTTTTTAACATAATAAATAAAAATTGCTTGGAGAATCCGGGTATCTATCCCGGTACCTCTCGCATGCTAAGCGAGCACTCTACCATGTGAGCTAATTCCCCAACTCGTTAAAAAGAATTCCATGCGTCATCACCAAGACAGCAACGGTGTCCGTGTAAACTAAGTAAGCTGTGCACTGTAATCTTCAAAGCTACGTACCCCCTGCCACAAAGATCCCACACGAGAGAGAGAGAGAGAGAGAGAGAGAGAGAGAGAGAGAGAGAGAGAGAGAGAGAGAGAGAGATATTCCACAGTTGGAGAAAAGCCTCATAGAGAATACTGGAATAGGTAGTGGAAAGTTGAAATCGAATTTACCAAAAATCGACGTGTGAAATAATTAATACAAAATATAAATTACGAGCCTAAAGAAGAAGAATGCAAAAGAAACATTTGGAGAAGTATGGTATCCTTCCCATCATGCTAAGTGAGCTTTTACAACGTTGGCTAATTGCCTAATTCCTGTTTATAGCATAATAAATCTGTCATCGCCTAGACACAAATAAAGAAGTTTGGATTTACTGAACTATCTTTAAGAGACGGCTATTTTATTATTTCACGTCAGAAGTGTCAAGTATATAATTTTAATAATGTTGTATTTGTTCATATCAATGTCCGCAAAGAAAGAACACACACATTAAAACAATACGCTGGAGAATAAATAAAATAAAACTTGTTTTGAAGCCCCATAATTAATTATAAGAGATGTTGAAATGCATTCCATGCGTGCATGAGAACCACTCGTTGTTAAGATAACTGTTCTATCGTTTGGTATGAAAAAGACATCAACAACAAAATAAACCATTAAATACCCCCCCCCCCCTCAAAAGTAACATTTTATTTTCATTCTCGTAACTTTACATTATACTACTATATTTCCTGGGTTATCATAGTTACAATGACCATGTGCAAATTTATGTGTTTTCCATTGGGTCTTTTATTTTTACACTCTGGTAATGGTTATTTTATGAAAAAGAGCAATAAGGTTTCTATCGATTCTTGTATTCTTGCACGCTTGTAATGGTTATTTGTTTATCCTCTTATTCATTTTCATTCATTTGTAAAGTCATATATTTCATAATTCTCCTATTTTTTTTCTTTCATTCATTCATTCATTCATTCATTCATTCATTCATTCATTCATCTCGTTAACTCAACGGTAAATCCGCTCCGGGTACCTAGTGGTTAGAGTCCGCCTCGGATGCGGGAGGTCGTGGTTTCGAACCCCGGTCGAGTCATACCAAAGACTTATAAAAATGGTACTCACAGCTGCTTCGCTAGGCGCTCAGCATTAAGAGGTCAGTGTTAGGACTTGTCAGCCTGGTGTCAAGATAATGTGACTGGGTGGGACATTATGCTACATGTCTGCGGCATGATGCCCCACTGCTAGACATCACAATAAGCTGCCACACTGAAGACATCGTAGCCATATGACTGAAAACTTGTTTAAAGATACATTAAAAATCCAAATCACACACACACACACACACACACACACACACACACACACACACACACACACGCACACACTCAACGGTACTAGTTGAAGCAATGCTCCTCAAATGCAGTATATAACGCGTAATCAGGGAAGATAATAATAAGAAAGTCCTCTATTACCATGCAAAAATAATAAACATGATAGTCTCCTAGATAGCTCGTACATATGGATGAATAACCATTACATAATATTGCCACACGGACGGGTGTAAAACTAATTATAGGTTACTTTAAAATATAGCAACACGGACAGGTATCAAAAAACCAACTATTGGTTATTCAGAATTATAATGCTAGTGAGTAAGGTTAAAAACTTGGTACCGTTTATTAAAACGGAGTCGAACATCTTACTATATAGAACTGTTAACAAAATTATATATATATATATATATATATATATATATATATATATATATATATATATATATATATATATATATATATATTAAAAATAATATGTCTTTTAAAGTGTTGATATTAATTTGTATTCCATCCATGGCAATAATACGCATATATAAACATTCTTGAAACTGTGTGTTGCCTGTAGATCAATGATGAATTTCCACACATTAATCAATAGTGACGTATGAAAATAACGATGAAAAGTATTACAATTCCAATTTTGTAAATGAATTTAATACGGTACACAATTTCATCGCAAATCTTTCTGCTTTCCGTTCCCCCTCCCCGTTGATGCATAAGGGAAAAAATACGCAAAAATCTGGAGTGAGAGAGAAAGAGAGTTTGGGCTGGATGAAAACCTTGAACCTGAATTTAAACCAATATATAAAACCATTTCCCTTTTTCCAAGATCATTGACAATCGCTTCTGCAATGACTCACTCTAAAACGAAGCACTTTCCACTTTCATTATCGCTCTGTTCTTCTGTTCTTTAGTTCTTCACTCTATTCCTCATTCATCTTTACACAAATAACCCTAATAAATCAGTTATTATTTGTTCTTTTATCATCTTTCGTTTCTTTATTCTCATGTTTGGTTTACTCAGTCATTGTTCGTCTTTGTGTTTTATATTTCTTTGCATGATTGCAAATATTCAGTTAAGAGCCTCTTAACTTGAATTATTTAATAATGAAAAATATTTTTGTGATCATCCGCGATTTAATGACGTACATTCACATGCATTTACAATTTTTGTATCGTCAAAGGATATTTGTTTGGTTTTATGTTTGGTTGCAACGACACTTTTAATGCTTTATTGGCTATATCATATGGATTATATTGGAAATTAGAGTTAATTGTTTCTTTCCCAACGATACGTCAAGGAAGCAGACTCGGGCTGACCTGGTTGGATTCAGAACCTACAACCCTTGAAATTGTCCGACGCTCTGACACCCAAGGTCCCGTAGCTCTCATCGACAAAGGAGAAGATCATGATAATCCATTGGCTTTCGTTCTAAAAATACTTTACCTTCTCTATTATACACCTTGTAATCTCCAACTATAAATTTTTGAGTTACAATATGTTTAAACTAATGCATAATTTCCCACACTTTCAATAACGTGCATCGTAGACCTCAATCGGTCTGAGCATTAAACGACGGCGTATCTGAGTCTATGCAGTTTTAAGCTAAGTGAGTGTTATGCTCAGTTAAACGCCGTAGTTTCTGCTTGTGAAATTTCCATCAAGAGATATAGCTTTTCATTGGGCCCCAAAAATTGCAATTAAAAAATAGAAATTATCTGAGCTTTTTGAACAATATATCAATATTGCAGTCAATTTAATTAATTAATTTTAATTGATTATATTTAAGCTCATTCCTATGTAAAAAAAACCGCATTTTATGCTACACCTTTTATTTTCAATATGTGTAACAGCTAAGGATTTTTTTTTTTTAACCTACTCATATAGTTCTGCCGCAATGCTATTTCGGATAAATTCATACCTACTTGGACAGAATAGCCTGTAAGTGCATCCATCATGATGTGAGTAGGTGTTGTGTATGTGGTGGTGGTGATGGTGGTGGTGGTATTGTTGTTAGCGAGATGGGGCATTTCAAATACTTTCTGTCTTTTCTTTTAATCGGTCTAAATATCCTTCTTTCGCTCTGTTTATTTACCATCATTCTTTCTTATGTTCTTTCCGTTTCTAAAACATCGTTGACAGAAGAGGAAAAGACAGTTATTGGTCTGATGAACCTTTATATAATGCAAATTAAGAACTATGCAAAGATCTGAAGGGGTCGAAGCCTTTGCTATGATATGTAAAATTAATATCGGTTCTGTCTATTTGGTGTTTCAGATAGTAATTTATAAACATTTATGGCGCTTTGAAGGAAAAGGATTTAAATATGATATGATATTGCACAACCATGCCTCTCATATTCATTGTATGCTCAGAGAGAGAGAGAGAGAGAGAGAGAGAGAGAGAGAGAGAGAGGGGGGAGACAGAAAATGTCAGTCAAGTTCAACCTTTTGCACATTTTGACTCATTTTTATGGATAATGGCTGTTTTATAATTTAAACAATAAACAGTGTTATGGTCACACAAACCATGACCTAAGTCTAGTCTGTCACATAGCAAATTCTGGCGTTGATTGATATTCGATGTTTTCCCCTATTTCCAATGACCTCAAGACAACAGTGGCTGTCAACTGAAAAGTTTTTTAACGCGCGAATACTACAGTGATTTTTTCTAATCATCTAAAGACCAAACATCACGAAGATCTACAAATTTCACACTTGTATCGTTTATCTTGTTTCATTTGTACACGATCCCTCAGTAAGCCTTTCTAGGCCGAATATTAGCACCTCACGCCATGCAATAAGAAAAAAAAATAAAAAAAAAAAAAAATAAAAAAAACCCCACCGAAACACACAATGCAAAGAATTAGTCCTATGTCAAATTACCAAACAAGTATACCTAACAATACTAAACCTAAAGACTAAACAGTACTATACCTAATAATACTAAACAATACAAATCAATATCCAGAAAATTCTCTTTGTGACAAAATAGAGAGTGTCAATTATACGAAACTAATCTATACTTTAATCAAGTCTTGTGAATGTTCTGTATTATGATATTTGGTCATTGATATTGGCCAACTGACCGAGTAAAGAAATAAATTGTAATAAATTTGGTGTATGCGCATTTGTTTATAGCTCTCTGTTTTAAGGATTTCTTAGATTTTTTGTGATTACTTGTTTGATTATGGGAAGTCGGTGCTGGGAAGATAGTTCTCAGACCGAAATAATTAGCCAATTACTAGGAGTAAACGTCACGGAGTGAAGTGTTAGTGAGTTTCCATGATGCCATGGGTTGCTGTTGGTGAATTCAGGTTAAAGCCGCATGAGAGTCCCTCTCACTCAGTAGTCCCTATTAAAATCTTGTGTAAATTGATTGTGTGACTCCAGTTGCAGTATTTATGATTGGAGACTGATAAATTATAAAATGGAAAAAAAAAAAAAAAACGAGAAGGGACTGTTCCGTTGTCGGCAGGCGCCGTTTTATTGTTGCTACGGTGGTAAATATGGTGTGGAGTTAACAGGCGAAATATGTTCTAAAATAATGATTTGACTGGACTAAGGTGGTTAGTAAAACTAGTTCCCTGTATTAGGTGGTTGAGTTGAAAGTTTCACGGCGTGAATTGCTGGCGGTTCGTTACGGAAAATTAATGATGAGATACCATGCAGTTGTGCGGTTGACAGACAATTGGGAAGTTGTGAGATTTATGGTCTTGTATTAATCAGAGTAAAATTATTTATAGAATGGACAGGTTGTACTTTCCAGTTTACAACAGTAGTTGTGTGAGAGTCTTTGGAATCAGGGGAAACTTCTGACTCCTAGCGGGACTCGCACCAGGGTTTGACATCGCTCGGTCAAGAACCCATTTCTGTGTTACAATATTCTCCCAACAACGACTCCCACAATCAATAAATAATCACAAAAATCTAACAAGGCTATAAAGGGAGAGGTAAATATAGATAGCACATACCATAGGTTTATTACAATATTATCATGGTTTTCCATTCCCAAACCCCAACCCTGAACCATGTAAAGTAAATGGGACTCTCATTAAACAAAATTCAGTTGTTTAACGCCAGTGCGAAACATAACTTTTATATAATTTTTCATAAACACAAATTTATTAATAATACTTGTATTTATTGGGGAATATACCAATACAAATCAGGTTCTTCCATAAATAAGTGAACAGGAAGATTTATTTTTATGTACTACTACTACTACTACTACTACTACTACTACTACTACTACTACTACCCTTACTACTAAAACTACTTACTACTACTAATACTGCTGCTACTGTTGCTGCAACTACTACTACTCTTGCTACTACTACTACTATTATGTTACTCGCTTTGTCCATAGTTAAGTTTCAAGTATGTCAAGTTTGTTGTACTTCTGTTCTACGGACTAGATACTATTTTAAAGACCAGGTTTTGAAATAAATTTAAACTGTTGTAGTACAAATTCATTTGAAATGAACTAATTAGAACCTTGGTACTGGATTTTTATACAGTATAAAAGGAAGTGGGATATTTCGTCCTCTTTCTTCCTAAATGTAGTACAAATTATTTCACCTCTAGTTATTAATATATCGTGCCCATTCTATTAAAAGGTCATGGACACTTTTTCGAATTCATGAAAGCAAACACAGACCAATGATTCACATCCTCTAGGTCGTGGACCCCCGAGGGGCTGCGGGGTTATTCGAAGTTAGCATAGGAGTACAACTATTAGCATATGGGAGTCCGCGAAAATTTGTTAAAGTTTGTGGACCACATGTATAGACATTATTTTTTTTCTGTAAAACTGAAGTTATCTACACGATACCGACTTTATTTTGTCTTTACAGAAATTAAATATTGAATATTTTCTTATTTCCACAATAAAATACAACGATTTCGTTTTTTTTAATCGTGATTTTCCTATTTTAATAAATTCACAGATAACATTATACAAACATACGTTTTCTTGTGGTAGCATGACGTCAACAATACCCGCGCCATGGATGACGTCACGTAGAAACAGGGTAGTAACCAACAGAGTTAGTGAAGCTTTCAGGTCTGGATCACATTTCTTCATCTGAAAGAAGCAAATATATATAGTCATGAAATCGAAATCGATGAGATTCCGATGGCTGTCGAGTTTAAAAAAATGGGTAGTAAATAACCTGTGCTGTGTTGTAAGGAAGAAGAACAGCAAAAGACAGCGATGTGAAGATTTGGAAAATGCTGTTGGGGTAAGTATGGAAACATATATCGTCGCGGAGAGAGAGAGAGAGAGAGAGAGAGAGAGAGAGAGAGAGAGAGAGAGAGTATTGCAAAATGAACATATAATGCAGATCTTTTTAACTGGCGCCTGTTTTGAAACATTTCATCGCTTTTATAGCAAGAGCATGAAGTAAAGCTTCGCTTTATTGTCTTTGGCATTATAATTCTTCAAAAATTGCACACACACACACACACACACACACACACACACACACATATATATATATATTCTCATTGATTGATTGACACAGGCAAATCGGCCCTCTGACAAGCAGTATATTTGATTTATCGTAATGATTCAAGTTGCAATGGATCATAGTCATATTCTGCTGGAGTTAAACACTTTCTAACTGGAATGATTTTGCAAGATCTCATTTGGAAAATATAAATATTTCAAGAAAAATATTAATGCAAATAGTCACACATATAGAATTTTTTTAAAATTGGATCCCGATAAAAAAAATCGTAAACATATATTTAGGTGAGTAATTAAAGTTGTACTATGTAAGATGCATCCAGCGCAATCACTATGCGATATACTTCCAATACAGGTGTTATCCCCAGGCTTTAGCGAAGGGGATATAGTGATACCGTCTCTCTCTCATAATCTGCTCAGAACTCCTCTTAAATTATGTGGTTGAAATTCACCCAACCTAGTACTTAAGTTGCCTATATAAGTACCATTCGCCAAATGTACTTCATATTTTGACCACGCCCCTTTGTTCTTGGAAATCGTGAAAGATGAAATATTTAAAGACATACATTTATAGTGAAATGTTTGAAGGTATATTGACCAAACTTTAGACTTACAAGCATTTAATGAAAAACATACAGTTTATGCCCTAGTAAGCGAAATACGACCTCTGGGTGACGGTTTGAGAGTTGAAAGGGTCGGCGGACTGGAGGGTGGGGAGAACTTGTCGAATAAATGACAGAAGATTGCATAGGGAACTATGGATTTATTAACTGACTGGTGCTAAAAATCACATCAGGACATAACTGATTCTCGGAGTCAAGTGTTTTGCTTGAGACATTTTACGGCATTAAATCTTTGCTTTGTCCAGACAGGTTTCAATCTTCAACCCACTGTGAATAATACATATTTTTTCTACTGACAATTTTTATTTTTAGACGAAACGTCATGATATTTATATGATGTTTCGACCAAAATGAGCGTTGCCTGTTTTTTTAAACTTGAAAACTGGAAAATAGAAAGGACATTTTTCCCTGTTTATATCTGACAGTAAACAGTAGAAAAATTATTAAAATAGCTTATAGTTTCAACAATCGGACACGTTCTTGTTATTTCAGGATAAATGTGGTGACGTGACCGTTTTCTCGGCGATAGATCTGAGTACAATCACCTCCGCAGACTCAACGTCTCCCAGTCATGCTGAGTAAGTTAGGAATGGCCCATTTATGCAGCAATATTTATAACTGACGAATCCCCAATGCAAACTCTATCTGTATGTTAGGAATTCCTCTTTATCATTGGCCAATATCCTAACTGTGTTATACAGTACATTACCTCCCTTGCCAGTCGCGGATTGCCCCCCCATGTTATGTATTTTACAATACGAATATTGCAGAACCAGGACTTTATGAATTTGAACTGATTGTAAAGAAAGGCTTGCCGCTATAATAGTGGATTTCTATAAAATGAAACCATGCAATGTTGTTCTACTTGTTATTTTTATTAATAATAACTATAATCAACTCAAAAGGCAAAAGAGTTCATATGTTTTTTGCAATGCATTGTTATACAAATACCTACTGTGGGAAGGTAGCTCCTTAGAAGAAACGGAAAGAACCTTTATGATCCTCAGTCATCTCTAGGGATACCTATGGATGGTTACGTAACTGTGTCTGTCGGGTTTCGATTGTGTAATTGAAAGATAATGGTTTAACACCTAAACAGTTTCCATTGTATCGTATCGTAGGTATAAATTCAATAAGTGATTTCTTTATCATTTTTCATGCAAAAACCCCGAAAATGAATCTATAATAAAGTGGTAATATTTCCCAGAAAATCCCGTTTTTCAAAAACTGCTACGTCATTGTGTCGATGTAGTTGTGTCTATTTTGGCGATTCGTCAGTTTCAAAACCACACTACAGCATTTAATATCCTCTTAACAATGATCTGTTATTTTCTAAAAGAAATCAAATTTTTCACTACGGTTTCTTTTCTGTAATTCCTATTCACAGAACATTTATTCTTCTATAATAAACGCACAGTCTATAATGTAACCAAGGTGATGCAAAAGTTGTATCACGAGTGTAAGTCGAGGACGGACAATCATACTTTTCAAAATTTAGTATTTTGTATCGGATAACTAAAAACTAATAGCAAAGGTGCATTTTGCAGGTTAATGATTATCCTTCTCTTTAATTGTTGACCCTTTTCTACCCCTTATTTTACTATAGGGTTAGCATAAGTAGTTAGAGCGTCTTCCTGGGATGCAGGAGGTCGCGAGATCGATCCCCGGCCAAGTCATACCAAAGACTTATAAATATGGTGCTAATAGCTGCCTAGCTAGGCGCTCAGCATTAAGTGTTAGTGTTAGAACTAGTCGTCCTGGTGTCAGAATAATGTGACTGGGTGGGACTTGATGCTAGATGTCTGCTGCATGATGCCCCAGTGCTAGACATCACTATAAACTGCCACACTGCAGACATCGTAGCGATATGACTGGAAAATTGTTAATGCTACGTTAAAAATCCATATCACACACACACACACACACACACACACACACTTCCTTATTTTACTACAGTTAATTATTTAACAATATTTTAACTAAAATGTGTAAATTTTTTATACTGGAGATATAATACTTGTTTACCTGATTTTCATTTGCTGTATGTTATAGCGTACAGCTGAAAACGGAACAGGATTTAAAATTAAAATATTCTTAAACTCATTTGTCATTGATTTAGGCTTTATTCAAAGTGTGCGCAATTTGTATTATAAAATAAATATGAAAAGTCACATATTAGCTTCACACGCTGGTTTTAAACTATGATTAACTGATTTTATATCATAAAAAATGACGCCAACTCCAAAATCGATTCACGGTTTATCAGAACATGTATTATAATACAACGATAAATATTTAGGAGGTCTAACGATGATTAGATTGCAACATGATACATATTTTTATATCATTAATCCTCTTTCTTCATTTCAATACCTCGCATGCGGCATTTTCCACATCTTATATTCAGCATGTCGTGCATCCATGGAGTCATTGACACCCAGGCTTATCTTGTAAATTTGATAAAACAAATTGTTTTTAGCAAGTCATGTTTCTCCTATAATACTTAACTGATCACATAACATTTGGATTACTTTTTGGTATCTCTGAATCCAGCCATCACCGAAACACTGACAAAAGCATCTTTATGTCAATGGTGGAGGTCTGCAGTTTCGTATTTTGCATAGTGTTGAAATGTGAAAGAAAAATATTCCCAGGTTTTCCTCACCGGTTATACTGGCTATCTAAAAATGACCTTGTGTATCTTAGGTAATGTTAATAGAACTTTAAATTCCCTTTATTTTCCTCTTTGATTGACGGGTATATTTTAGGTTATAGAGTATATAGTTTGGCCTTACTTCAGATTTACACGTATAAAATAATACTGCTAGCTCCTCTTGGTCATTTTCATTCCTGGACTTTAAATAAAGCTAAATTGTAAAAAATAACATTTTACGTTTTATATATATGGTAATTCATTCATTGCACTTTCAGGAACTGGTACTATAGAGTCTAGCAAAAATTTTCTTTTTCCTATTTTAATAAATGCTAAAGTTGGTGAATTTTAGACTAATTCAGGCTGAATTTTTGTAGCACATGGAAGCAATCATTTTACTCCGAGGTTTGCTTAGGTCATGTTCAAAAGTACAAAATCCAATGAAATTTCAGCCACAGTACATGAAAGCAACATATAGATATGAAAACATTCTCTTCACTGTGCATGTTGCTGATGCAAATAACTTCACGTTACACATGTCACTCTCTCAACGGTTCATTTCTGTAGAGTGCCCCCTATATATTATATGCACAAAGTTACATACGCTTCAGATAGTATTTGAGAGCGCGCAAGGGATCTTGGAGTTTTACCTCTCTCAACTGTCCAGGAGAGGGGGCGACTAGGTTCTTGTTGACTGCCTAGTTATTGTAACGTGCTTTTGCAATTAAACCAGGATCTGCGATTAGAATAACTGATCAGTCGGGACGAAAACTGCATGCAGTTCAGGTCGACGGAGAGGGCATCTAGCACACAGGCCGTGTATGATGAGGTAAGCGCTGCCTGAAAGCACGTCTTATTGAGCTGATTGATGAATGTTGATCACAGGAACTAGTACCTGAATGAGTTAAGCCATGCCAACACCCAGGAGAGATTCCGTTTTTTGAAGTAGCTTGAGTGAACGTGGTCAGGATAGATCAAAATTGGACAGCAAGGCGGAAATGTTCTTGTTGAAACTAATATAGTCTTTTCCATGATACCGGCACGTGTCCAAGGTCATGGACCGGTATCCCTTTATGGTGATGGGGATACCTTCTTGTCTTCAAAGAGAATGAGAAAGAAGTTGGCCAGCTGATTAATGGAGGCAGAGAGTGGTGACGTCATTTATGTGGCACCAGTCGTTAAAAGCCTCCATTCCCTTCGTTTGAGGAGGCATCTGACCATTACCAAATTGTCCGACAGTATCAGGCCCGTATGTCCGCTCAAGCGTTCTACTCAGTGATGGACGCGTTGCAAATAGATTAATTTCCAGGAGGTTGATGTGAAGAGCAATCGTTTGAAACGCTCACTTGCCACTAACCGGTGTAAGGTCCGGTAGCAAGTGTGCTCCCCATCACGATAGACTACCAGCTGTACAAATCGTTATTTCTGGTTGAGGGTTTTCCATGGGTATTCCTGTTGTGAGTAATTTCCTGTCTTGCCAACTGAGATTGAAGCTTTTATCTGGGTCGAAATAGGAATATTTTGATCAAGATGGCCCATGAAAGGCTGCCATTAGCCTAGAAAGGCCATTTGTAATAGTAACCAAGGGGTAACAAACATGCCAACACACTAAACAGGCCTAGGAACTGAAGAAACTCTCTCACTGAGAAAAACGTTTTGTTTTAATTCATATCTGATGCATGAATCTTGGGAAGGATTCAGAAGACGATAGACGACAGACTGCGAGAAGAGCAAAACGTGTTCCGACCAGGAAGATCTTGCACGGAGTAAATTACGACCTTACGCGTAATCATTGAACAGAGTCTGGAATGGCGGTCACCACTGTATCTGAACTTCATAGACTTCCGAAAGGCTTTTGATACGGTGGACAGAGCCACGATGTGGAAGATTGTACGCCACTATGGAGTGCCAGAGAAGGTCGTGGAAGTCCTGCAAAACATCTACAGCCACACTAGCTGCCAGGTTATCCACAACAACACTCTTTCACCAGCTTTTGAGGTTGTTACCGGAGTGAGACAAGGCTGCCTTCTCTCTCCTCTGCTCTTCTCTATAGTCATCGACTGGGTTATGAAAACAAGCATTGACAGACCAATGGGGATCCAGTGGACTATGATAAATAGGCTCGAAGATCTGGACTTTGCTGATGACATCTGCCTCCTGTCACATACCTGGGGAGACATGCAGAAGAAAACGACCCTGCTACAAGAAACTGCTAGCAAAGTAGGCTTATCCATCAATGGCAAGAAGACCAAGTCTATGCTCATGAATGCTCAGCAAACAGACCCCATCACTCTGGAAGGACAAGCACTGGATGATGTTGAGGTATTCACCTATCTTGGAAGCGAGGTGAGCAACAAAGGAGGAACAGACGAGGACATCAGAGCCAGAATCCGCAAAGCACGTCACTCCTTCGCCATGCTCAAACCAATCTGGACCAGCAGGAAACTCAGCCTCAACACCAAAATACGCATATTCAATACCAATGTGAAGACAGTGTTGCTCTACGGCTCTGAGTCATGGAAACGAACAAAGGCGCTAGACCAGAAGCTCCAAGTCTTCATCAACAAGTGCTTGAGACGTATCCTTCGCATCTGGTGGCTTGAGAAAGTGTCCAATGAAGAACTCTGGAAAAGGACAAAGCAAGAGCCGATCACTGTAACCATCTCTAGAAGGAAATGGCGATGGGTGGGCCACACTTGGAGAAAAGGCAACAGTAGCATCGCGAAGCACGCCTGAGGGTGGAATCCCCAAGGGAAGAGAAATAGAGGACGCCCTGCCAACACATGGAGAAGAACACTCGATGCCGAGCTGAAAACCGTGAAACTATCGTGGGGAGAAGCAAAGAAAGTGGCACAGGACAGGGACCGATGGAGGGCAGCGGTGGACGCCCTATATGCCAACTAGGCACGAAGAGGATTAAAGAAAGAAAGAAAGATGATGCATGAACGATCTTTTCGATTCGGTTCGTAGGAGACGTACGAGACTGAGGTATGTGAACAAGTCCATACCAAGATGTATAAAATGTTCAGATGTAGTAAGGTCTGACATCTCGACATTTATTATCTACCTTAGTTTGCGAATGGACCAAACCTAACATACCCCATTATTGTGTAGGATATCGTCCAAGGACGTAGTCGACACTGTAGGGGCTGTAGTCCTGAATCACGAGATTACGAAGTTTAATGTTTTGAGAAAGCCGAAGGGCTGAGGATAAGGCCGAAGGAAGAACACGGATAGGAGAACTGAAGCTATTTGCGCGACGTCGTATTGATTGGAATGTGAAAATACTCGTCGGACAGATTTTAGCCGATCTCGTAGCTATCACGTCGCCCTGACATACGGTCTAACTTTGCTGTCTCAGTCTTGAATTTCGGGGTCAGATTGAATTGGTTGAATCTGCTGAGGTCGATGACAGGTCCCAATTTTCCGTTGGGCTACGTCACCAGAAACAGTCTGGAATAATATCCATGAGAGTATGGCTTTAATACAAGCTTCATCGTCCTCTTTATGAGTAAGAGATTGATTCCTTATGTAATATGTCTGCCTTCATTTGATTGTCTGGGATTGTCTGGGATTTCCGTCATGAAAGGTGTGTCAGAAGTAGGGAGGTCTGATCAACGTGATTCTGAGGCCCTTCATTACGACTTGGATCATCCAATCATTGTGCGGACAGAGATCGATCCATGACTGATGAAAATAAAGGCGTCAGGAGCACATACGTGACGGGTAGCGGGAGGCTTGGTAGAAGAGAAACATTGTTTTTTATCTCCTCCATACCGGACGGCGAGATTTAGAGGTGTATGGTCGCATATAATTCACCTGGCCATGGCTATTCTGTCATCTTTGGGAATTGCCTCTATTGTATCCCTTGTGACGATTATCCATCCTTTCAAACGATCCCTGAGCAGGATAAGGGAGCTTGCGCTGACAGATGTAGTGGCCCTGTGCCGCCTATTTTCTTACCTCATCAGTTTAACACCCGAGCGGGTGCGTCGAATCAGATGGTGCAATAGTATGCCATAGTATGCCGCATGGTGAGACTTTAGAGTGCAAGAGTGCACCTCGTCGGACGAGGTCCATGTTGCAGGAGGTTCTCACAGCGTTAGCCCTGTTCACGACCTTGACGATTCGGACGGAGGCTCGATACAGTAGATTTCTTTTATTGCTGCCTTAGAGCTGAATTTATTCGACTCCATTCATGGAATAGATTATTCGGGCATTTCCATTTCATCCTTTTCGTCTAGTTAGGGTGGTTCTCCTCATGTTAACCTTGGATCCAAGGGTAGCGGATTCCATATGAAAATGAAGATCCGTACCTTTGTCTCGGCAGGAAGGCTCTATGAATAATACCTGTTTACTAGGAAGTGGCTGGTCGGTTTTGCTGTGTGGTATGTTCGGCATAAGATATTATAGCTGTCGGAATACCGGGACGCCCTAATCGGCCTGCCGCATCACCTGTTCCAAACAAGTGACACGCAATCACAACAGTTGTATATCGCACGTTCGTACACCTGGACCGCATAGTTGACAGTCAGAACGGTATACCGCAGATGACAAATGTCATGATGGTAGGGCGATACGGCCGGCTGGTTGTAAGAGTCAAATTTGATGCCCTCACGTCTGGCGAGAACATTGCAGTTCACGGTCGGAGTACGGGGTATAATGACGCCTTACGGACGGGGATAGGTACGACTCCACACCCTCTCGCTCATGGGGGTGGTAATAATTATGTTAGAATTATCACGCCTCGTGGAGGGAGCTAAAGGGTTTTTCGAAATAGGATCCTGTACATTTCATTCTTATTCTGCATCGACAATATCGACGATATAGCCTTATTTATTAAAGAGAGTATTCGCGATTCCATCTCTTGGATGGAAACCTCTCTGATTCCAACTGCATTTAGATCTAGCGTTGTCTTCTGAATGTTCATGGGAGGTAGGGTGAAAAGTTATCTCTGCGTCTCCATGGGACTTGTGAGAAATTTTTAAGTTGGACGTACGCTCAGCACAGTCATGCATTACTTGGCTGTTGTTTTATATATTAAAGAATCACCTGAAGCTCCAATACGTTGGTACAAGATGCGTTCCGGATTTGTTGACGGCTGATCCAAAATAGACCCGATTTATACTATTTAAGTAGCCATTCTCCAAACATTAATAGTGTGAGCAGATGCGCTTTAATGAGATTATCACAAGTGACGAAGCATATATTTACTTTTTTCTTAATTCGACGCAAGAGAAAAAAAGCTTGGACAGGAGAAAGATAGAAGAGATCGTTCGATATGTCTGAATATGAAAAAAAGTTTATACGCATTATTTTTCCAAGCAAAGTGCATCCAGGAGTCTGTGCCAGACTCTGCTAATATCGTTGACATTATTATGCATCGAAAGGTCGCCTGACGTTGTTGAACTACTGAAAATGTGAGTGAAATAATTTAAGTTATAAAATTTATCGATGTTAACTGGATTGTTTGAAGGACATCTCAGCAAAATGGCAGAGAAATCGAAAACTGGTTTAAGCGGATGGAATGGGGAGTTAACCTGTCCGAGTTGCTTCCATTTGTCTATATAACCTATAGACAGAAATATAGTTTCCTTCTTTTAGGGAGGAGTGATTTCGAACTGGAAGAAGCTGATCCTAATGTAATGTGATCAGGTAATGTATTTACCGGGGAAATAAATATTGCCCATGTTTTTATTTGTTCCGTTAATGACATTCTGCTATTTCGTACTTCTAGTTTGGAAACAGAAATGGCCAAGTTGAAGCTACAAGACTTGCGTATAGTAACACCGCTGGGTGTTGGAGGTTTCGGAAGGGTAATATTGGTAAGTACCTTATTTTCCAATTTGTGTTTTTTTTGTCCCATGTACACTCCTTCATGTGGTAGTAAACAAATGACGAATGTAGGAGACTCGGTTGGTCATTCATTGGAATGACAGGCTCGAGACCGCAAAATTACTGCTTCGAATCCTACCATGGGATGAGCCAGATCGGGTACATTGGATTGTCATTGGGCAAGGTCCTTTACCCGAATGGCATCGTCACTAAATAACCTACTTGTGTTGCTGCGTCGTAAAATATCTCATCCAACTAAACCCTCGTCTCTTTGAAGAAAAGCGGGGAATATAAAGTTTGTTAATCTGTCCATTATTCACATTTTTTTCTGGCTTACATGCTAACAGAATTTGGTAGATTTACATATCATATAAACTAATTCTGGGACATACATTATGTTCCCAATCGGTTTCCAGTGCTTTCCGATCAAGCTTTCTCTGTACAACTGCTTTTTTAAGACTCCGGATCAAATTTGGCAACGGCAAAACAAAACCTGCAGTAAGTGGTTCAAACCTTTGCAGTCACTCGTCCTTCCTCCACCGAAACGCTAATCATGTTTGCCAAACAAAGTATATGGCAGGTTTTTGGCGCACCTTCATACATTACTCCATTTTCTTTAGACAATTTGTTTTCAATGTAGCTGTTATTAGTATAACTGTCGCATGAAGTTAGAGCGGGGGATTTCACTGAAAATGGATGTGACTTTTGTTTAAAGGCCGAACTGTGTAGAAAGCAATACGAATGAAAGGAAATACATAAAGCATATTTGCATAATAAAATATGATGGTGACTCCGATAAACTCATGTGTATAATTATGTAAGGTCAAGATCTTCTTTGTTTGCCTAAGCAACTGCTACACTTAGCTTCATATCGCTGATAAATGATGTGGATGGAAGACCCATGGCTACCAAAGATGGGGATATTAGTCTTCCTAAAAAAGAAAATACGTGCTACTTTAAATTAAACCCTTTTTTAATGGAATCCGCTATGTTGACGACAAAATGGTGAAACTTGGAATTATAAGGATTAAATGATTTTGATTGATCAACGTGCACATTTTACCTAATCACTCACAAAGCTGACATAAAATCATTCAAACTTTATTTATTTTGCGACTGATTCGGTAAAAGTTAAACTGAGTATGTACTCATCGATTATCATTTGATTCTAGAGAGAATCTTGAAAAATTTCATCATATGCAGGCGTAAAAGGCATAACACAACAATGTGAAAATGTAGAACACAAATACAAGTCTTCAGGAACAACAATAACGTAAATTGTACAACACAATTGCAAGTCTTGAGAAAAGACAATACGTTGAAATGGTACATACTACGTATTTGAATAATTTTCAGGTACAGGAAAACAATAACAACAGTGAAACGTATGCTTTAAAGATCCTCAACAAGCAGCACATCGTAGCAATCGGGCAACAAACACAGGTCCTAAATGAAAGGAACATTATGGCGGAATTAAGATCAGATTTCATTGTCAGGTAAGATTATGATTTTAATTTTCCATGCTCCCACTGCTTGTAGCTGTCGTTAGGAGGAGACGTTGGTGTCGTTTTGTTTGTCCGCTCGTCCTTTTTGAACGAAATAAAAATAATTGCAGGAGAAAGCTGTAAGTATATTTAAATACACGTGGAAAGGATATGATAACTGTAACAGTTTTTCAATCGTTATCCATCATTTTGAAATTTGTTTTTGACAAAATCCTTGTTAGTACGATGAAACAAAATCCAATTCAAGTAGATAAATAAAACCTGATACGCTTTTTATCTTGTTAGCACATTTAATGCAATGACCACTTGATGCAGACAAATAAAATTTGGTAGGCATGTTGGTATGCATAATGAATGACCGGCTTCGAAATTTATCAGGTATATTGGTATGCATAATGAACGACCGGTTTAAAGTTTGGCAGGCATGTTGGTATGCATAATGAATGACCGGCTTAGAAATTTGGCAGGCAAGTTGGTATGCATAATGAACGACCGGCTTAGAAATTTGGCAGGCATGTTGGTATGCATAATGAACGACCGGCTTACAGTGTCATGTCACTAAAGCATTATCAAATTTGGAATAGTTTTTAAACTGATTGGAGTCTATACTTGCACTGGTTCGAACTGTTTGGGTCTATACTTGTATTGGTGTGAAGTGTTTGGGTCTATACTATATCTCAAACAACAGACATGGAGCTATTTTTCTTTCACAATTTTTATTTTCATTTTCTAGGTTGTACAAAACTTTTAAGGATGATGAATATCTGTATCTGTTAATGGAGCCTTGTCTTGGAGGCGAGCTGTTCACGTTGTTATATGAAGAGTAAGTTAAAATATTTTATACACTGATTCAATTGTTATTTCTGCGTTTGATTTGCAATAAGTTAGCACTTAAAGCAAATGAAGAAATATATTGTAGTAGAGTGTTGAAAATCTAACTTTAAATAAAGAAGAAAAATCAGGTAAAACTTTCGTAAGTGGCATTGTAGAGGGTATCTTTCTCTTATTAGGTGCACAATAATCTGATGATAACAAACGTAATTATTTATGTCAACACAGAATTGTCTGAAAAAAGGAGATCGAGTTTTCTGCATTTATTCTACTTGTGCATGTATACTTGAAGTAGATGGCGGCGCAGATTTTGCAAATCGTGGGATGTAACAGCCGTGATTTCTTTCTTACATACTGTTTTTACCGTAAGTTCCTGTTGAGATAAACATTGGCTACGTTTTACATTACGGTACTTTTCAAGTGATCCCTTATTCAAATGAGATACGAAATGGTCTTTATCCCTCAAGTTTTGAACACTATTTGCAGTACTGGCCATGTTTGTATTACACACTTGTATTAATTATTTAATAAATTCTCTATTGATGAGTTTTCTTCATACCCTATAGCACGATCAAGGGGATTAATTAAGTACAGGAACTAAATTTTCTGTCAAATCTAATCTCGATCCGGTTGTCTTAGTGATCTCCACGCATTAGTCACATCAGTTGTAACAAATACTTTGTCCAAACTTAAAAGTTATCCTTATAAATAAATTTAATTAAATGGTTGTTATTTACATATAACACTCATTAAATAAACGTCACAATATTATCTACTTTTATTCCTCTTATTTTCTCACTGGTACAATTTGTCTACTACGATTCGACCGACCACGTCACTGCCTTAATTAACACATTAATATTAATTTAAAGACTTTTAAACTAATTGCAAGTGACTCTAGATGTTCTTGGTTTAATACAGGCAACACGCAAAATTATAACTGTTAAATTACGTTTTAAGAGTTGAAGATGTAGTACGATTTTGCATATATAATTTTTTAGATTTTCATAAATTTTTTTAGACCCTGTGACAAATAGAACAAGCTAGGGAGTAATAGCATTTGATGAATACAGTGTTTGTTGGCTGTACTATACTCTATTCCAGAAATTTAGAGTTATTTTAATCGAAAAGAAACATATTGAGGAGAAAACTTAAAAAAGATGGGGCTTTTCCACCGAGATAAGAAAATCGAAGTCGACGTTTACATTATATTTCTCCACGGGCGGCAGAGCCTCGGGGGAGACAAATAATGTAATCCACCTAAATTGGAAGCGACATCCGTCATTCCGAAACTTAACCACCTCAAGTTCTCTCCGGAGATTTCATAAACTTGAAAACCTTACACGTGCGTCGAATAGAAGAATTGCAAACACTGCTATGGCTGTTGCGAAAAAAGTTCACGTTTTGTCTTTTCTGAATGAAAACATATTTCTGTTGAAGATGTGAGTTGTTGATATTCTCCGGAAGGAGACCAATGTCCGAGAAAGATCTGATAGCTTTAATGTAAACTTCGCACAACTCTGTGTATGTCGGCTTTGAACAAAGTCTAATGCTATGTTCGTTTACACTCGTAAATTTTTTGATTTTTGTTATAGAAAGAACCTTAGTCATACAGCAGCAAAATTCTACACCGCCTGTATCGTAGAGGCATTCAGGTTCATGCACTCAAAAGGAATCATCCACAGAGATCTAAAGCCCGAAAACGTCCTCCTGGACTCCAAAGGATATGTAAAACTGGTATGTATATCTATACATTTATACTCTCAAATACGTACTCCTGGACTCCAGAGGGTATTCAAAACTGGTAGATATATCTCTATTTTTTGACTCTCAAATACGTCCTCCTTGACTACAGAGGAAGTGTAAAAGTAGTATGCATACCTCTAGATTTTTGCTCGCAAATACATTGTGACTTTTCTGTCCCCATTCAGTGAGGCACTTTACATTCTTCTGTCACATTCGCCATTCATCCTTTCATTTCTAGAGCAAAACACATAATGCCAACCAGTTCCATGCACACTTTGTAGATTCGAATTTCCTATATATGAAATCTATGATTAATAATTATGTCTCCTAGCAGACATTTGGCGTGGCAGGAAATGTAGATGACTTCATCTTTTTGTTTGTTCTCTCCTACCTCCGATGTGATAAAGAGGCGTGAAAATATATCACAATCACTTTCTTCACCTGCATGTTCTTAAATAATTTCCTTTGGCAGAGCATAATTCTCCAAAGCGTTTTAGATATTTCAACAAAACGGGATACACCTGTGGATCAAGTTGCCTTGGGATACTTATATTTTTCCCTATTCAATACTTTTATGTCGACTTAGGTAGAAAGTGCAGCATGTAGTAAATACATTGAGAGTACTAAACCACAGGGTATTAATATACGTAGAATAAGGATTGATAGTCACGAGCCATAGAGTATTATCAGTACGGATCTTTACATAAGCGGATACCAATGGTAGTGTCATCCCATGTCTTGCTTGTTTTAGTAGTAGGGTATTCAAACACTGATTATTTCTGTCATAACTGCAAGTCAAATACAATTTGTACCATACACATTTGAACTGTATTCTTTACACATGAATCTGACAGTCTGTCTCACAATCGTTTAGGATGCATCTAGGCATCTGTACACATGAATCTGACAGTTCGTCTTAGAATGGTTTAGGATGCATCTAAGCATCTATACACATGAATCTGACAGTTCATTTACAATGGTTTAGGATGCATCTAGGCATCTATACACATGAATCTGACAGTCCGTCTTAGAATGGTTTAGGATGCTTAATTAACTGTTATAATCAGCTGTCATTGTACCCCAATGTGTCGATAGGAAATCATTAATTCATTTTCTATGATTTTTCCTAGAGATTTCCTCGCCAGTGAAGAACGTTGCTTGCATTAAGACAAAGCAGGATTAAAATCTAAACATAAAATAACATGTTTACTGAGTTCAGTCTGAAGAATTTTGCGTAGGGTGACTAAGCAATGTTGTGTTATATGCCTGATTCCGAAAAGGTCATTTAAGCTAACATTTCCAGTATTTCATTCAATGGAATTAGTTTTAGAAAATGCCGCTTAACCTCAAATGAGTTTTTTACTTGATGCGACCAGGCTAGTTCTTAACATAAATATGAAAGTCTTGGTTCATCTGGCCTTGTAATTAATACACTTTATTTCAACAAATATGTAGAAATATGAATGAAACATACAGCGGTATGACGAAAGGAATTTTCGTCAGTACTCGTAAATGGTTTCTTGCCCATAATGATGTAAATAATTGCCTTCCACTTTCCATCAATAAAATGCTCTGACATAGCCTTGTTTTGTATTTTAAATATGTCAGGGGAAGGCATGTTCTAACACTGATAAGCTTGTGGCCTAGCT
Source organism: Megalonaias nervosa (assembly GCA_016617855.1). Lineage (NCBI taxonomy): Eukaryota > Metazoa > Mollusca > Bivalvia > Unionida > Unionidae > Megalonaias > Megalonaias nervosa. The sequence goes on along the minus strand of JAECUM010016042.1, from coordinate 13,795 downwards.
CTTTTAGCCTTTCGTGGCAATATGATACGTTAAAACTAGATCTTATACATCGCGCTTTTTTTAATTGGTTTTTCATTCTTTCATTTCGCCAATAAATATTATTTCTTTATGTCGTGAGAAAACATTATCTAATATTGTTTGTTCTTTTTTCCAAAGATTTGCAACCTGTTGTTTCATAGTCCTAATTTCACAGCGCAGTGTCATATACAAATTAACACTGTTTTTGCAAAACTTTTAGAGAAATAATTTGCAACACATTTCGGATTGATATAAATCGCATTCGGTGAATCAGTGATAGTTCATCCCCATCCTCATTCATAGGTTTGTTAAGCAAGCATTTCACATTTCAAAACTTATGGTGGGTAATTGTCAAGTTAAGGTTACTAACTACTTTCCGAATAGACTCTACCTTTCACACATATAATTTTATGCGTTACTTTTTCGCAATAGATTGACTTTGGGATGGCCAAGAAGGTGAAACCAGGAACAAAGACCCGGACGCTGTGTGGAACGCCAGATTATATAGCCCCTGAGATCATTTTAAAAAAAGGGCACAACACAGCGGCAGATATTTGGTCCTTGGGAGTTCTTGTTTTTGATATGCTTTCTGGCCGGTAAGACTGACAGTCAATCTGTACGGAAGTTATATACTGTTTGCAGTGCACCAACACCTCACCGTGTGTGTGTGTGTGTGTGTGTGTGTGTGTGTGTGTGTGTGTGCAATACATGTATTTAAACAGTACGCGAAGATATGTTTGTGTGCAGCTGAAGTTACAATAGCTAACATGTCAAAATAGAACTGCCGCGATTATGTAAGAATGATTAATAACGTATCATTATATAGTTGATACATTATGCTTAACATGTAACAGAGAATATAATCATTAATATACGTCTTCTCTTACAAAAGTATATGACACATTTTAAATCTGAACAGCAAGTAAACCACGTAGATTTAAAAAAAGAAACTGATTATCATACACATACCCTGTGTTAACCTTAAGAAAAATCTTGAACTTTAATTTATACATTATATAAACTTTTTATACAAAGAATGCCAACGGCTGTGATTTAAAAATACACCCACGTGGATGATAAGTAATACAGATGATAAGTAATACAGTCATGCAATAGTATAAATTAATATGTAATGTGAGAATGTGTCTGTGTTTTTATCTGATGCATTGTTGGTACTTTCAACCGAGACCGATACAGCCTAATTGCTTCGGACAAAGGACAGTACTTGAGTTATCGTGACTGATGATCGCATGCACTACTTTGCATTCTGCCTAGACATTTGACGGATTCATCTGTCAGTTGCCATTTTGATTTACCGTCATCGGATGCAACCAATGATAAATGCGTATTCAACCTGTGACATCGTGCACAATCATTTGAGCCTTCATAATTGCAATTGTGAAATATTTACAATCTCTATTCCTAGTATGTGCTAATTTATTTCCATTATGTGGTATAACACAGAGAAGAAGAAGGCACATGATGGAGACATGACATGTTGGCTAAAACATTTAAACAGATACCTTTTGTCTTTTTTCTCAAGTCAACGTTGAAAATTATTTGTATGTCGGTCCGTTTAGGTTATCGTATGTGTACCTGAAGTTGTTTATCTTTCAACAATTGCATTTCATCTTCCAGTTCCCTATTTGCAGACAAGGATGGTAATGACATGCAGACATGTAATAATATCCTGAAGGGGATCAATGATGTTGTATTCCCAAACGAAATTAGGAAGATCGCTGAAGATTTCATTCGGAAATTATGCAGGTAAAAACGGGATTGATGCTGCCGTCTTCCCAAATAATATAAGAAACATTCCTCCGAAGTGACATAAGAACACTGAAGATTTTATATATCAACTATGCAGAGAAGAAGGTCTTTTCGTCTTAGATTTCAGCGTACTAGTTTTAGACCTGCGATTTCAAAGGAGTTGAACGATGACGGTACTCTGATTAATACGGCATCGAGAACATAATGAAGACAACACACGTCTAACCTCAAGGCACATAAAACCAAAACCTACTCGATTTTAAATTAACACATTTCAAAAGCACAGATTTAGAACTTATCGCTGGATTCTGGTTAAACATAATCTGTAATAAAAAGGAAATGATTTAATAACTATATAAGTCCAAGTAAATGAGCGCGGTGCTCCAATTAGGGATACTCTTATCTCAAATCAGTAGATATATAACTTTGCCGCACGGGTTTCTGTTGTTGCATACGTGAAACTATTTCTCTAATTTCCCTTTGCTTTCGAGAAAATTTGAAAAAGGGCATAACACGGTTGACCATAGCAAATGTATGATCTGTTGTAAACAGCACCCATCACCTTACCTGTACGCACCAGTCTAGATACCATTCCAACTAAGCACACGTCACCAAAAGTGATGCTACAAAGTCGGTAGTATATGCACTGGTTCTTGATAATAATAGGCAAAATTAATTCTGCTTAGTATTATCAAGCATTCTATTGTTGAATCCATGGATAGCACTTTCCATTCTGTTTGATGTTTATTTATAGCTTTTTGTAATTAATTATATACACCTTGATTTCTGTCGTAGGAATCCGGAATGGCTGTGTAGTGAGATGAGAATTAATTATTATGTCGACATACGAGTGTGTCTGCTATGCACCAGTACATAAACCACCGACTTTAAAGCACCATTTTGGGTAATGTATGTGCTTAGCCGTGATGGTAATTGGGTTGGTGCTTGCAGGCAAGACAATGGGATCCGTTTACCAGCAGACGTGGATTCGAATCTCCGTAGACAACTAATTAACAATTTTCTAATCTGTATGATATTATTATTTGTATTATATATTAATTCTGCCTTATATTATCAAGCATTCTTCAATAGAACCCAGGGATAGCACTTTCCGTTTTGTGTAGTGTATATTTGCAATTCTCTCTCTCCTCCTCATGATATATATATATATATATATATATATATATATATATATATATATATATATATATATATATATATATATATATATACACAACTCCTAACTTACCAACCCGATGCCCCAAAGTTGCAACATATCCTTCGGATGTGCTAACTACATCAGTTTTTGACTTTTAAACCCAATTTTATGCTTAAAACATTATTTCCATAAACAAAAAGAGATATCGATATTGACAATTTTACATATCTCTCTCTCTCTCATCTAAGATACGCAGAGAATGCCCTATTCCTTAAGCCTTACGGGGATATCAGCCATTTGTTTTTAAGCAATGTGCGAAGAATGGAACGAATCTAATGCTTGTGTTTGTTGCAAAACGGTGAAGTGTAGAACATAATTTATGAATGAGTCTATATATGACAATACTCTGCTTATGACCAAAAACTCATAGCTATAAATTTAAAACCAATAGAAACATGCGTATAGTATCCATGCACCCTCTGCATAATTGATGTATGATGTTTTGATGAATTATTCCCTTTCCTTTCTTTCCAAGGAAAAATCCTGCCAGACGCCTCACCGCGCATGAAATACCAAAACATGGATGGTTTAATGAATTCCACTGGGAGGACTTACGAAGCAGAACAATGGAACCACCTTTCATTCCAAAGGTTATTCTCTCTGTCTGTCTGTCTGTCTGTCTCTCCATTTTATTTTCTGAACCCTGCCCCACTCCACCCTCAAACAAACAAACACAAGACAACAATAACAAAGCAAACAGACAAGGAAACAAAGGTCAAGAAAATTGCCTACTGTGAATTAGCTGTTAATCTTGAGATACGAATACCAGTGGATCACGTGGTTGCTTCAAACAACTGATTAAAGCACACCAGATAGCAACAGCCCATTTACATAGGCAATTGGACCTTCAATGCCATCCATTGCATATCCACATATTTTAGTACCGGCTAATATGGCAGTTTCTAAAAAGAAACCACTTTATATAGTACCAGCAAACATGAACAAATTAGCGGTACTTTTGTTCCTGTCTCCCATAAGATGATTTAACAGACATATTACTTTCATATGTCCCTTGCCCCAGTTATCTTGCTCTGACGTCCTATTTACGCTAAAAGACAACCTTTATCCGCAACTATTGACAGGTTATTGTTCACCACGTCAAGCGATAACATTGCATTCTGAGAGAATGGTATTTCTGCTACTGCCAATATTTAGTATTTTTTATCCATCTGTGTCGATTTTTTAATTTTTCTTTTATTATTCCTTAGTTGATTATTTACTAACTAAATATTAACCCAAGACATATATGTTTGGTTTTTCAGGTCGAATCATCAGTTGATACCAGTAATTTCGATCTGGAAGGCTTCCCAGAAGATGCAGATTATCCACGCACTGATGACGTAATAAGCTGGGACCCGGATTTTTAGCTCAGTTCTACAATTCATACCTTTCATCTGTCAACCTCGATGTTTTCCCGATGAAGAATTTTGTATTTGAGACACACGGGTCAGGATTTGATTAACAGTTAATCCTGATGTTAGTAGCTATCAAAGATACGTACCAAGCACAAAATCATTCAGGCATGAAAACCACGTGCAAGAGTGAAGGAATGATTCTATTTAACAATATGTAGAAATATCTGCTGGACATTAAAGTGATGAAGTGGACATACTGTATTTCGATATCCAAGATATATGCATCTTAAAAGGCAAGCATGAGCAAAATGAAGCATGAATCTTTTTTATTATATCATAGACACAAATCAAATTTTTAAAGGTCACTTAAATATTTTATTGAACATTTTATATGTTTTAATTCGGTGAATGACAGTTTAGCACGCTACACGCTACTTTATTATATCAAAGGGCGGTGATAGATACGGTGCTGCTCTGTCAGCAGTGAACAAAACCACTTTTGTTAAAAACATGGAATAAAAAGTTTCTAAAGAAATACAAAAATCTCGATATTTGTAAGAAAACGATTGCATTCTGCAAATGGCACAATGCTTAATCCAGGGTGCAACTATGAAAAGATGCACCACAGATAATCCCACAGTGGTGGTTGCTGTGGACGGCTTGGTCCTCATTCGTTTTTGCTGTGACGTGGAACCAATGCTTGTGATGATACATTTACAAAAGTAGTTGTACACTGTGATTCGTGAGATAACTATGTACCCTTTACCTAAATAATTTTGGTTGTTGGAACTCGGCTTTCGCGGATTTGCAACTGTTGTTTCCAGGTTGGCAAATTCTGCTCTCAAGGCTTGAATTTTCAGATAGGTTCTTGATCGTTGAACCTAGGCTACCGTGGCCCATCTGTCATAGATGGTTCCAGAAAAGAGTTTGATTTATTTTGGGGTCGTTTCCTTTCTATGAGCTACATGTAAAATGTTCAATGAAACGTTAGAGTCAATTTTGCTTCATGTTATGCTGTTTCCAAAATATAAAATAACGTTAATTATACTTGTTTTTAAATATATAATAAAATGTTATTGACTAATCATTGCAAACACAGTTATTCCCTGCCTCATGACCTTAGGCCCAGTATTTCGCAAAACTCTGTCAATAAGATACATAATATCTCTTTTAGAATCCCCTAGGTCAATAGTGGAAATTCAGGCATTTAACATATTATATGACCTGGACAAATATACGTATTTCATCCTATATTCCTATATTTCATTCAGTTCCACGTCATAGTACCCTTGCACTCAGGTGACCATCACCCTATTTTGCGTTTTCCCAGTGTTTGGATCCTAGATTGGTTTATTTGCTTGTTTTGTTTTGTTTTAATTTTGATTTTTTTTTGGTTGATCTTAGTTGTTTTGGTTTTTGTTTCCTGCATATGCGAAAACGTTGCTTGCAATTGTTCAGAAATTTATTTTGATCAATAGGAATAAAACATTTCAGATTCTGTCATTTTATAAAGGTAAATTCGCTTTTCTTTCAGTATAATAAAAATAATTATAGCCCTTGTTGTGGAGTTATATGCTGACTTGTCCACCATCGGGACATGTTAGATTACCTTTAGGTAACATGAGATATTCCTTTGGTACACAATTCGTTAAATAACGTCAAAAACGGCACTGTGTGAAACTTTGAGCTTGCCACCTTGAAGCAGAGAAGAACTATGATATTACACCAAGGCATTGGCATCAGCGTACATATAAATAAAGCAGCGAAGCATGTAGATACTATTTCTTCTTGCGATGTGGGCTTAGTGGCGGTATATATATATATATATATATATATATATATATATATATATATATATATATATATATATATATAAGTATATATATACGCACACACACACACACACATACTCACACACACAACCTAACTGCATCTCAACCATTCTTTTTTCTTAGCAGTTTGGAGTTAGTTCCATTGCCTACACTTATCCCTTTCCCCCAGGAGGGGCAAGAAGAGGATACTGTTATATATATATATATATATATATATATATATATATATATATATATATATATATATATATACCGTACCGGTGGCCTAAGTGGTTAGAGCGTCCGGATGCGGAAGGTCGTGGGTTAAAACCCCGGCCGAGTCATACCAATGACTTATAAAAATAGTACAGACAGCTGCCTCGCTATATATTGCTGTACTTGGAATCTCGAAACTTCGTGAGAAAATATATGTGACAAGTACTACACCTTCTTGACTACAAAAATATAGGTTACAGTGACCCATATTTCATGTTGCACTGACCTTGGTTAAATTGTGTCTTCCGTTTCTTTCATTGTATGAATTTGTAATAGTACCACAACATTACAACAAGAGAACGTCAATATGACCTATATTTAATATTTTACTGCCGTAGCTTAAGTGTTTTGCTTTAATTCGTGACCACATAGGTTCCTGCGCCATGTATACGTACATGAAATCATAAGACTTGGGGAAAGTATGCATATGTATGAATACTATACCCTCATAACAAAAATGGGGAACTGTATACTATATATCAGGCGCCAATGACTTTAGTTAGTAATATAGAAAACAAATATACAAATACACGAATCCGGATTAATCTATCTTCATAACGGTTTGTTACAATGTCTGCCGTGCTACCACACGGCAAGAAACTAAACTGAATATGACGAAAGATATTAATGTATTGATCACTGGTACATCTGTTTTCTATACTATTTGGAAGTACTTCCCTACTTCATGATGTGTAGAGATGCCGTCAAGACATTATTGGAAAAAGATATACTGAATGTAAATGATCCGACTAGTAGACAATATTCACTGAATGAAATGTTATGTGAAAAGGTGGCAAAATTATTGCAAGAGAAAGTGGTCAATATATCAGCTGAAATGGTGACTAAGAATTACCAGCTAAAGCATTATACAAAATATCTATATCCGGGTTTACATGTGCGAGTGAAAAAAAAGAAGCATTTATTAACTGAGTGGGTACATGTAACCATAATTAAGGCTGTTTTAAAGTCTAAACCTAATATACCTTATGCACCAATATCATCCGAATTACTTCAATCTATACTTGTATGGATTGAAAATATTGGGCTGTATCTATGACTTAGTCAAATTGTGTGTCGAAGTCTAATGTTCCTGATGTACCTATTATCCAAATTACCACAAAAGCATGACACGTTGAAATATACACATTGTGAGAAAGTCGTCCTGGTAACCGATACTGAGCATTAATGATAAAAATGTGGCGAATATAAACGGATAGATTAGTAGAAAATACACACGCAGTGAAATATGACCTTTAAAGGTGGTTGACATATTGGATGAGAATGGGCTGATATATTAGCTGAAATGCTGATTGAAGAATTACTACCTAAAGTATTATCCAAAACATCTATCTCCAGGTTTATACTTGTGACCATAATTAATCCTGACTCTAATTATGTTTACTGCTAGGATGACGAGTATAATGGTCCTGACATTAATTATGCTGACTCAGTGATTACGCCTATAATGGTCCTGACATTAATTATGCTGACTCCAGTGATTACGCCTGTAATGGTCCTGACATTAATTATGCTGACTCCAGTGATTACGCCTATAATGGTCCTGACATTAATTATGCTGACTCCAGTGATTACGCCTATAATGGTCCTGACATTAATTATGCTGACTCCAGTGATGACGACTGTAATGATCCTGACTATAAAGATGATGACTCGGATGTCTCTAATGATACTTTTTGTCGGACTGATCCACTGTGTTCAAGACACGGTCATTTAGCTTCATCTACTGAGAAATATGCTAAGGCTTATTATGAAGGTGATATTAATAATCGCCATCACTGTAACAATCGTGTCCTATGTTAAGACTCGAAGGTCTTAAAATAAGTAACAGAAAGAAGCAAAATCAAGAAGTTTTATAAAGCTTAGCAAAGAATTTAATACTCTAAGTTATAAAATGAAAATTTATGAGAAACTTACAGTATTATGAGTTAAATTTAAATAATCCTAGAAGGTTTTACACAAGTCCAAAAGAATCGAGTGTTTCGAATAAATTCCTGATCATGAATGCGTTGACGTACCGGTTGCCTTGAATGTGCTCAAGTGCCAATAGTCTTGATATATCACAATGCAATTGTCTAAAACTCTTTTGAATGAATTCACAATAACCCCAGAATAATATCTTAGTCCACAGCCAATGAGCACTTTGTAATTTCAGTGAATAATACAAATTATATCTAAACACAACATTTAACACATATGCAGACTAATATTCAAACAAGAACACAGGAAAGAGAAATGAATCAATTGTCCACTTCTCGCTTTATACGTAGATTACGGCTGTACATCGCAATATTTTCCTACTCGATTTCTGTCGCAATACCTCCCATGTGACATGTACACCAAAATAAAAGATAGATATACATAACACCTATCACTATAATCTGACTTTTAGTATAATGATGTATATCCCATGCTAATTGAAAAATGCATAAGTTACGAACAATGGCAAACGTTTAAATCTGGATAGCTTTCACGGCAGGTATATTAGATTTAAAACATAATTTTGTTTGTAACAAAAGACTGAAGAAACCTGGCTGACACATAACCCTGATTCATTTTTGCAACTCAACTTACTGACAGGGTCGAATATTGCGAGTTATGCCCAGACGTAGTAAATGCTTCTTTCTTATCCTCTTTTGATTACTGAGACGAATACCTTTTATATAGTAAATTGCAACTGAAAGATCTGGTCGCTTATTAATAATCATGTATTAAATAACATCACCATTTAGTGAAAAAGATATTTCGCCCTTTGCTTTTAAAAAACTCCCTACGTACATATACACGCGTAATCACACACAATTATACAAACTACTTTTCTTATTCCCCCCCCAAAAAAAAAATGCATAACACTTGGACGAAAGATCATCGACTCCAAGTGGAAAAAAGCAAACCCCCCCCCCCAACATTATTTAACTTGGCCAAAGCAGCACTAAATCTTCCATAGTAAACTCACAATCCAGATAGTGCCCCCGTGTGTCCGAGCGGTTTAAGGCACTTGTCTTTACAGATCACTGACATCTTATTTGTCTCTGTGTGGGTTCGAGCCTTACCTCAGCCGCTGTGAGTATTTGAGAAAGCTTGCCAATAGCTACTCGTGGATCGGTGGTTGTTCCCGGGGCTTTCCCAGGTTTTTAATTCAACCAAATATACAGGCCGCCACGAACATCCCATCATGTGTTGAAAATCAGCTTTAAACGCATAAAATCCCTAAACACCAAACAATCGAGAAAGCCTCTTTCATTTTCACATACTTTTGGTATGTCTAGAATGTTGCCAAAAGCTTGGACATGAAAATACCAGAGTCGTGATTGAATTAACTTCTCTTTTACTCCAGAAGCCAGCAATGAATCAATCTGAACAACCAACTTGTGTGTCAAAAATTGAAAGACGCAATTATTCACCCCCTGAACAGCTTTTGCTGATTGTTTTATGTCCAATCCAAACTATATACTTTCAAAGAGCAATTAGTTGAAAATTCTATTCTTTATGAAAAAATATATTAAATTTACTGACGCATATCTTTGCCGTATACTTCTGAATATAATATGCTTATTTGTGATGGCCTTAGGAAAATGTATCAGAGAAAAGTGAGGAAACTGTATGCACAAAACGAACAACTTCCCAAGGACTCTTCAGACAAAAATTTAATAAGTACTACGAAGTGCCCTTTATGTAATTTGGAATGAAAGGAAGTTGGACATTTGTGTGGGTATTTTTTGTCGTGGGGATGAAGGTGCGTAACAGCACACTTAATATTACAAGCGATACATCCATTAAGTTTCGCTTAAGCACTTTTCGAACATTCTCCTTGGTGTGGCTGTATTGCCTTGTCTAGTAATGTCAACATATCTCCACTCGAGCCTCTCAAAATAATTTTTTTCATATAAAAGCTGACTGCTGCTTATAAATAATTACCTATTAAAAAAAGGCACGGCTTCTGAAATGCGTGGTTTCGGCAAAATAAACGTAGAGTTTAATTACTATGAATTGAAAAAATACTCTGTTGACGTTACCGTTTCCGACAGTAAGGTATCTAACTCAAGGACATGTTTATCAGAAGGAAGTATTTAACTTAATAATTGTTCAGTTCTCCTTTTTATCACAAAGCATAACTTCCTACTCATGAAATTATTTTAATTTTTAAAAATGTTTTGATTTATGAAAGAATATTTTGCGAGTCTTTTTATCTTTCGCATTTATGCTTCGTCTGTTTTATTTTTTTTTACGTATGTCTTCTTGGTTTGCTAGCCTGTTTAACAGTTGACTAGCTTCTTTGATGCATAAATAAGTGAATAAATATGATTAACATCTTCTATGTCCAATGTTTATACAAAATGATTTTAATGAACATGAAATACTTAATAGCAATAAAAACTAAATTGTTCTCATGTGTGATTGAATCAGTGAAGAAACGGATGGATGAAACAGTGGATTGATAAACAACTAGATGCCATTTCCCTCTTATTGAATTGCAGTCGTTTTTGAGATGAATGGCAATCATCCAGTCTATCCACGTATCGTTATTAGGGAGACATTTAGTCATTTCTTTTGGATAAAATAATTACCAATAATAATAGAGTATCTCTCTCTCGCTCTCCACCCTCTCTCACCCCCTTTCTCTCCCTCTCCACCCCCTCTCTCAAGCAGTCTGCTCCTCATCGGTTGATCATGTTCTATCCGTATCTATTCTTCTTACACAAGATCGTGACCAGTTTTGGTGTGATTATTGATTCAATATCCAGTACTGAATTGTTGAATACTCTCTTAGGAATGGTGACCCGTGATTTGTTAATTCTTTTTAAGCAATTAGCAACTAATATATTCCCATCTGATACATCTTTTAACTGTTGTTTGCGAGTGGAGAAAATATACAACAAACGCTCGATTGCATCGATGCTGATAATGCCAGTATGTCTACTTAAATCTTTGTCAGTAACTCTATAATTTAGTTTATTAACACCATATATTCAGTGTGGTTCGTCAATCGTAGTATTTATATCATCACGATGGAAAACCATTCCAGTACGTTTATAGGATGAAAGCAATAATTATAATTGCATTTGAATTTTGTAATAAGTATAATTTGTTTACTCCTAAGCTACCTTGCAGTTAATATTGGTAATCGCACTGCTATAATGTATAAAAAAATATGTTGATAATGAACTAGAACCTGAATATATACCCAGATAATTGTCCTTAGTTCTCATGGTGAATATTCACTATATATGCATTTATTTATGCATGATTATTTGTAAATATATGCCATTTCTCATCTTTAATTAACGTACTGCTATTTGTGCTGTATTATCTTTACTGTTGATTGTAATCGTTGTAATATATACAGAAGAAATAAAGGTATCAATCAATTAATCAATTGATTAGAGAAGACAAAGTTGCAGTAGGGGACAGTTGGAAGTATTGCATTAGCGCTGACTTTGAGAGTTTAATTAGACTTTAGTTCTCCTTATTGTGAGTAGCAACGTGGAGTTTAACCCGGGGCGACGGATTGCATGGGCAACAGTGATAGAGAGATCAAAACTATAAAATTTACACGTGGCTATACTAGCACAATCGAACAAAGGAACCCAAGAAATTCATGAGTCGCAACACATTAGTAAAATTACATCTAGAATCGAAAAGGTAAGAATAAAACTCTGAAAGATAATATTAAGATAACGGAGAGCCAATTGGACAAACTTCAAGCATAGTCTCGCCAAAATAACTTGCTTTCCTATGGAATGCAGGGCACCGCGAACGAAAACTTGGACAGCTGAAGTTGTTGTGGTGTTAACACCATTGTTCAGCACATGACAGGCTCTACATGGCATGGCGGCCAGGATAATTGGTGGAGAAAGAACCCGGGAAGACCCAGGTAAGGACCACCGACCCACGGAAAGCTACTTGCAAGATTCCACACATAACGACATTGTCTGATTCCGAGACTCGAACCAAGGCGGACAGAGGTGGGATGACTGAATGGTAAATGAGTGCGCTTAGACAACTCGGCCACCTGGGACAACGGGACAGCTGCGAGTCAATGGTTATGTCCTTGATCCAGAGCAAACTTGATCTTACTCGTGCATAGAATATTGACAGAGCGTGCCCACATATTGCCGTCCAGTGACTATAAGCGTAATCAACCCATAATTGTCAAATTTAATAGCTATGAGGACATGGAAACAATGATGCGAAAAGTCCGTGAACAAGTTGGAATGGTTCAGCTCACATGTATCTGAAGACTGTACACAGAAAGTGCATGCTAACAGGAAGGCATTAATTCCAAATGTAAATGGAGCTAAAGAAAACAACCGTTTTTGAATCTTCTTCTTAAATATGACAAACTAGTTATTGTTGGTTCGATGTATAGGTATGACGGTAATAATCATGACCTGCTATATGTTATTAAACAAAATGCACATGGTCTTTCACCTGGTAATGGACTTGTGCTAGGACAGTGGCATGGTAATGGTGTCAACAGTCGACAAGTTCACTCACGAAACATAAGTGTAACGTCTCCATTGAGCCATAGAACCAGGAGCGTGTTAATAGACTGTGAGAGGGAAAAAAAGTCATAGGACGTCGGCCGAGGATCTGAGGCTGACAAGGAAACCTCATGCACATTAAACATCGATATTAATATCATGGAAGTTTGAAATTCTATCGAAATGTAAACAGTCATTAAGTTCTCTTCAGTATTGTTTTATATTCGACAGGGTGAGTTTATTTGAAACATAAGGGATGAGTAGTGTCGACGAATTTTGATATTTTTAATGGATAGAAACATGTTGATAGTATCAGAACAAAACGTTTTGCTATGGGGAGAAACAGCAGTAGTGTCTCTGTTTTTCTTAAAGATAAGTTAATGAAATATGGTGTTGTGGACGTATATTTCCTGAATTTGACAATTGATTAATAATACATTTTGAATGCAATGATATTCAAATTGTTCAAGGTAAAATTCTATGCTGTATATACGTTTCTCCAGTAGGATTATTGTGATTTTGATGGCAATTTTACATGTATAGTTAACGAACGTGCGTTCATTGTCGATTACATGTTTGCTTCCTCAGAACATTACCAGTTCATAACCTATTTCCGTGTTGAAGAAAGAGACGAAGACATAAATTTCCCGTTAAAATGCACTTAAAGTTTTTTTGTAATATTTCAGAGGACAATAAAACAACGATTATATAGAAGGTACATTATTTGAACAGTTAATACATATTTCCAGTTTCAGAAGATGAATCTAAGGGAATGTACTTGTCAAATTTTAGTGCCAGGTTCCTACTGATGTATTCATATATATATATATATATATATATATA
>JAECUM010016040.1:0-14220 GCA_016617855.1 Megalonaias nervosa | reverse complement strand
TTCTTCTCCTTTCTTTACGAAATGATGCGATCGTTTCATCTTGACTGCAAAAAGTCAAATGACTACATTTGAAACGCCATGGACCCCTATATATCCATGTCAGGCTCAGTGTATATATAAAGGGCTCAGTATTCATTTCACTCTCAAGCCGACCAGCACGATTGAAGAGCCCACACAGATCGAACTTCTGATTAGAGCTTTGCGAGGTGTCATAAGAATGTTTTCTTCAGACAACGCGACGGACTACTCCCCCTCCTTTCGAGATAAAAGTCAAGATACTTGCTATATCTGTCAGAAGAAAGGGCATTGGGCTACAGAATGTCCAGACCGTCAAAAAAGCAAGACCAGTGTCAAAAGAGACAAAGGTCAAGATACCTGTTATTATTGTCAAGAGAAAGGACATTGGTCTTCAGACTGCCCTAAGAAACAACAGGAGCAGGAGGAGGAGGAAGAAGAAGAGGTACCCTCCGCAAAGGAAGAACCCCGACACGTTCAGAAAGAGAAGACAGAAAAGAAAAGAAGAAGAGAAAAAAGTCAGGAAGAAGAGGAGGAAAAAACTGTGAAAGTGTAGAAAATCAGAAAACAGAGAGAGTGAAAGAAAAAAGGCACAGAAGAAGTCTATGAACTTTTTTAAAAGTGTTGTGTTGTGTTGTGAATTGGATTGTAAAAATTTGTACCAGAATAGACCAGCCTGAAAAACGTAAGTGTCTCTTGGTTTTGATTTTTTTAGAATAAGGTCCTACACTCACGCACTCACACACGTACATCATAGGGTTAAAAAAATAAAAGGGATTTTGAGTTTTAATTGATTGAGGGAAAATGAATACTATCTCTTTTCAAAAGAAATGGGTGGCCCTGAAAAGGACCGTTGGATGTTTTTTTTTTTTAAAAAAGCAAACTCAGGAACGAGAAGCAATCAGCTTTAACTGCCTTATGCTTCTGCCACGGCCAATGCCAATTTCTGGACTTTCTCCCGTCTATTATTTGGTAGAAATCACTAGGGGTGGTATCTCTGGTGTACTAACAAGGTTGGACTGTTTGGCTCGGGAAGGTCTTTTTCTCTTGGGTCGTAATAAAGAAGTCTGATACATTTGTTTCAGACTTCTTAACTCTGCCAAAATGTCCAAAAGTACCATTACCGTTTGAGTTTTACTGTTCTCCTTCTCTCCTAGATATTGTTTCTTCTCTACTGCTTCTTCTTCTTCCTGTCGTTTCCTTCTTGCCTCATCTTCTTCTCGCTGTTGCTGTTGAAGGAGAAAAGCTTGTTCTGCTTCTTTCTGCTGTTGTAAAAATTTCTCCAATTCTTCTTTTTGTCACTGTTTAAAAACCTCGACCTGTGGTAAAGAAGGAGAAGGTGGTGAAGGTACTGATACCGGAACAAATTCTTGCGAAAAGAGAAAATGTACTAAATCCCATTGACCTTTTCTGGAAGTAGACCTGTGTTAACTTTGGTAGCCGCTGCTATGCCATCGCTTCTCGTCTCCAGGGCCGGTGCACCCCAATTCATTGTCTTCTAAGTTTCAGTCATGTTTCAAAAAACAATGTCGCATCGATTCACTGCGCACAGACGCTATATCACCTATATAGGGAATGTGACGTCAAAGGTAGCTCTCTTCAAATGGGAAGACAGACTCCGCGAAGTGAATGAATTTTGTAGCGCGTGTTGGGATTGGTGAACAATCTCAATCCGTTTCGACCCGGTCTTCCACTATAAATAAACGCGGTTCACTTTATCCCCTTCACCTGTTCTCGTCACAAGATGTGGACAAACGTTGAATCCTCTACTCTCGTATCGTCGATGCTGTTCAGTATGGGCTTACCCATGTATGTTAAATCATCATGGACCATTATCCGGATACCAAGACGATTGGTTGGAAAAGAAGGGTCTATGTAGAGAGACAAGGCTGTCTGAAGCGAGTCCTCATCTATGGACCAGAGGTTAGACGAAGTTTATGGAAAAGAAGAAGACCTATGCGATGCCCTCTATGTTAGCGAAATGATGTTAACATAAAAAAAACCCAAAGGCCCTTTTGAGGGCCACTTCATATGCCTCGAAAAGATTTACTCTTTCTTGCCTAAAATTTTTTTAGTTGTTGTATAGTTTAAGTATAATGGATCAATCAATAGCCTCAAAAAGATTTACTCTTTCTTGCCTAAAATTTTTTTAGTTGTTGCATAATTTTAAATGTGATAGACTGATGTTCATCAATCTATGGTTGTGTTGTATATGTCTCTGTCTCTATTTTGTATTTATCTCTACCTAGGGTAGCCACGCGTATTCAGGTCAGCCACTTGCTACATTGTTGCCGGTACTGTGACGTCACCCTACCTGTTCCATTCCTATTGTCCCTATACAAAATTCCCATTGTCGCTATATCGTCCCAGGGTTTTGATTTTGTCGCTATAAATCTTGTCGTCATATCGTCCCGGGGGGTGGGGTGTGTCTGTAATGTATTTTCCATTCTCGCTATATCGTCCGCCTATACTACTGATTTCCTTAAGTATTCCATGATTTGTTTTCCTGAGTTTATAGAGGTATAAACTGTCAGCTGTCGAATCACACAACAAACAAGCTGTATGATTCGACAACTCACAGTTGAAAACACGATTAACTAAACCAAAAACAATACTAAACTCTTATTATTACAAGGGATTGGTACTGTGTAAAATCGATTTCCGCTCTTAGACAGATGAAGATGAAACTTTCACAGATAGATGTCCCTCTTCTTCCTCCAGTGTGTATTTCACTTTTATCCAGGACCTCTTTTAATGAAGTAAAGCAATTATTATAAATAGCTAATAGCTTTCTCATCCACCGTGGTACCTATATTCACTGATTTTGTATGTGCTTGTTAGAACCCTACCGTCACACATTTCACACACACACACACACACACACACACACACACACACACATGAATAATGAATATTTTAAATACATAATTCCTCTCGAATTATATCTAAACACAACTGCAAAGTCTGACCACTGATCACCAAAATGTGACCTAAGATAGGAACGAATTATTTGTTTATCAAATCCTGATTTATATAATTCTCACTTGACCTAGATGATAATGATTCCAGCAAAAAATTTCAACCTGATTGTAAACAAGACTGGATCCAGCATGTTCCGAACTCTGATGCTATTTACAACTTAGAATCATGGACAACATAGACCTATGTGGACATTCTGTTTACATTATCTAAAGTACAACTTGCACAGTTAAAGATACATCACATAGTGCAAACACGTTGCACTTCAGTAATAGCCAAATGTTGATACTGTGTATAGAGAATAATTAAAAATGTTAACAATGACATCAATGAGAGCTGTTTATGTACAGTATCGTTCAGGGGAAGGGTAGTTACTTTGTAGTATTAATAATTCAAATTTTTTTAATATGAATTGAGAGAGAGAGAGAGAGAGAGAGAGAGAGAGAGAGAGAGAGAGAGAGAACAGTAGTTGGAAGGTACAGAACGTGTTAGGCACTTAGTCAACATATATAGCACGGTTTTATAACTTCACCGGCCGAGGATATCACTTTTGATACATAAATTTATTATCAAGACAAATGAGTCTGTAGAATGGATGGAATGAAAAACAAATACAGTTCGACAGATTAATGCAAATGATTTTTTTCCCAGTGCGCAATGGCTCCATTCACTACGGTTGTATTACCAACATCACTGTGGCTTAACCAGTTAGAACTCAACATTATCTCATTAAATTTGTTTTGGTAATTTTTGTTTTTGTTTTTGCTTTTCTTTTGTTTTGGTTTTGAAATATACATGGTTATTTCATCCCTCAAGTGTATTCAGTAGTTATTAAAATAAGGAAACGGCTTTAGATTTTTTTCTGGAGAAATTTGTGCAATATGTAAGCATTTATTCCCAGGGTTTTTTACATTTCATATTAAATTACTTCGAAATTAAGAATGGTCCATTATGAATATCCAGATATACATCTTAGAAACTGCTGTTTATAAAATGTAATTTGTATTACCAAACGCTTATACATCAAATAAACAAGGTAATATAGCACTTAGTTTCAAATTGACATGGTAACATTTGCTGTCTTAGAAGCATGTTACATAGAACTAAACTTTGGTAAAACGTCCACCACATTTTTTAAAATTAATGTTAGATTGAACTATTAAACAGGGAAAACTAGCAAAATTTCAGTTGTGAAAAATTTCAGAAACGTCTTACATGTGCATCAGTATGGAATCCGTACATAACCAAAAGGTAGATACATTCACGCTTGCGTGTGCACGACCTTGAGTTTTTTTAAAGGGTCTGCTTACTCTAGGATAAAGAGAATTTTGTACCAGAGGTGAGACTGGCAATCAAACTGTTCGATCATAATTTGATTTAAAAAAGACGGAGCAGCTATCGTCAACCATCTCGCCCAATTTGTACGATCCACAGACACATATATAACACATATATTTTAGGTTTAAAGATTAAAGTAAATATGTATATGAATTTCAAAATCCAGCAGCTGAACGCCTCCATTTCTTCTGGTATGACCATTTTTGTATTCTCTCTCTCTCTCTCTCTCTCTCTCTCTCTCCTGAATGTTCAGGAGTAAAAGATTTGAACTTATC
The DNA here is from genome assembly GCA_016617855.1 of Megalonaias nervosa. NCBI lineage: Eukaryota > Metazoa > Mollusca > Bivalvia > Unionida > Unionidae > Megalonaias > Megalonaias nervosa. The sequence continues at coordinate 9,613 of JAECUM010016040.1, read as the reverse complement.
ATCTTCAGGAAACAGTTGAAGGAGAATGTTGATAGAGATAGTACAGCCAATCATGCAATCAATTTAGTTGAACCTGTCCTTCAAAGTGTGGATGTAAAGGATTGAATGCAATCTGACTATAGGGACTTTGGTTTAACCAACCTTCGGAATTCAGTAATATTAAAATTCAGGACCAGAACCTTTCGCATCTACAATCACAGGAAAAGAGTGAATTAAAAAAGCTATTAAGTGAATATGAGCACGTGTTTCCTGATGTTCCAACGCTAACAAATAAAATCTACTATGACGTTGAGAATAAAGATTCTATACCTGTGAAACAGCATCCTTATATGATGATTTCTCTCAGGCAGGAATGCTTGGGAAAGAAATTCAATATTTGCTGAAGAATGATTTCACAGAACCAAGTAAAAGTAACTTGAGTTCACCATGTATTCTTGTGCCTAAACCAGATAATACATTCCAAATCCTAGTCATTGTGTCTTAGATTTTTTTTTACATAAGGCTGAGGTAAACAAAATGATTTATTCCCGTTTTAATATCAGTCTGTGAAATCACTTTTTAGGCGTATCAGATATAATTTGACAGGAATCATTTATTTAAATTATTATTTGGAATTACAAAGTGCTTATTGACCTTTAGGATACAGCATTACTTTGGAATTATTGACGACTCATTCAAAGATTCATTCAAAGACTTTCTAGATTATATCGTTGTGATACATCAAGACTATTGGTACATCGGAACGTACAACATTGTAATTCATCCGGAACACTCTACACTGTATACGTTTGGACTTGTAACAGAACTTTTATGATTATTTGGGATTTAATTCACAATACCGTAAGTGCCTTTTAAAGTTTTTCTTTGTATTCTAGAGAAATTAATTATTCGTTGATTTTTACAGACCTTTTTTATTTTGCTTCGTTCTGTTACTTAGTTTAAGAGAAAAGAGTCGTAACACATATAAAAATGGTGTTTGGTATGTTTGGGGTAAAGGTTCGAAATCAAAGCTTCGAAGAAAGTAGTACGTATGTTTAAGAGGCGGAGTATTTAAAGAGGGGGGATAAATTAGTGGCTAAATATCCTTCTGGGGAAATTTAGTGATTATCTATAAAAACGTTTTTTTCTAAATAGATGAATTTTATAGTCTCGTCAAAGGAAAGGTTTTATCCGGTAAAAGTGTTTTTTTGGGGGGACAGTCCATATGAAAAATGGCGTTTCATATTTTATAGGCATGAAGGTTCAAAAAACAAGTTTTGAAGAAAGTGATAGGTATATTTAAAGAGGCGTGGCAAATTTGGCGTCTATATAAGTAGCTGCTAAATGTCCCCCGGGGGAAATTTAGCGATTACCTTGATAGAACGGTGTTTGGTGTTAAGGAGTTTTATAGTAGCCGAAATTGGAAGTTTTATTGCAGAGTAGGATTGGTGTGCAAGACATTATATAGGGAGATTTGGGGTCCGTATGTTCTTTTGTATAAGGTTGTCAAGACTTGGAATGTTTAATTCACGAATTGTAAGTAAAGCAAGAGCCAACATACAATCCTAAATGAAACATGCATATACGCGTGCATGAACTGGCGCATGTGTTGCTTGCATGAGCATATTTGCAATGACCATTCCTAACACGAGCTACAGAAGAGAAAAAAGGTACTAGAAAGGGGGTTTTCAGGCACGCATTAATGATTTGTCGAGCATTATAATTGGTGATTTTAAATATTTTTATGAACCTTTTTTTTTTTACAGAAGGATGAAGTCATCGTTGAATAGTTTCGAGACAATGTTCAATTGGCCAGGGCTTTCAGTTGCCCAAAATGTGGTGGTGTATGTGTACCGGAAGTTTGGGCAAGCTGTAAAGGGGTAGGGGGTGAAAATAGGAACAAGTAAGTATTAGTAAGCACTTATACTTTTTTACCCAGACGCATTTTCCTTGGTCGGATATAATAGAATTCATGAAAGTCAAAGCCTTCTCCAATGTTCAATCCGCACCGTTATGGATTATAAAAATACGGCTGTAAACTGGGGTTCTTATATTCGTGAAATTATGGTGGAGCACTGGTATGCAAATCTGCAGTTATTGGTCTTTGATGGAGAGGTGGAAAATGATCCAATACATGCGCAATACGAAGAATGTACCCCTGAAATGTGTTCCCTTCCATCATTTTAGGTTGTTCCTGAGCATGAACCCTCCCGCAATGTCACATAGCGCTAAACATGTATCAAATCGAGAAACAGACGTAATCAGCCTCTTAGAACCACATTTGTCTGACTACAGATCAAATATAAATGATACGACAATTCCTATACCTTCAACGCATATCATATCCCCTGTAAATGAACCTTCTACCAGTTGCGAAGGTGGCAATACTCCCAAGTGCAAAGCTACATCGAAGAGAGCATGACTTGTCATATCAAGTGTGTGTATGCAGTTCTGTAACCACCACATCCAAAAAGTTCAAGGAACATCTAAGGTATCCGAAAGGCTGGCATCCAATGGTAGCAGATAAAAACGTAAACGAGATTTAGGTCCATAACTAAACGTCAACTCTGCATTCGTGTACACGTTTAGTTCCAGTGAAAGCGATTTTGCTTAAAGTACAGGCCATACTGATAGCGTAGGCGTGCTGAGATTTTGTTTAACCTATGGGTGTAATTGTGCTAACATACATACATACCGATAAATGCAGGTAATAAATTTATCATCACTCCTTTTCCATGAATAATAATAGGCGAATGCCACGATAAATACAGATGTTAAGATAATACGTGTAAATATTGTATTTCAAATATGTAAATAGACGCACACACTATACCAGATTTTGGTGTACTGCGCGTACTTGTTTGTTTTCCGAAAAGGTGGCTTGGTATAGCCGATTGATTTTGGTGATCTTAATTGGGGTTTCGCGAAGCCGTGAAGGAGTGCAATGTGAATGTTTTATGGATCGGAGAAAGAAACGATACAATCTTTTTTAACTATTATATTTAAGTTTGCTGTTGTCTTTGCTAAATTTCAATCCCATCTTCTTGTATGTATCCTATATGTGCATGCTTTGTGTATGTACTTGCCTTTTTATGCACATGTAAGGTGTATATATATATATAGTATGTACGCTGTATCAAGACCGCTCCAGTGGCCTAGTGGTTAGAGCGTCCGCCTCGGATGCGGGAGGTCGTGGGTTCGATCCCCGGTCAGGGCATAGCAAAGACTTGTAAAAATGGTACTAACGCTGCCTCGCTTGGCGCTCAGCATTAAGAGATTAGTTTTATGACTGGTTGGCCTGGTGTCAGGATAATGTGACTCTGGTGGGACATCATGCTACATGTCTACGGCATGATGCCACAGTGCTAGACATCACTATAAACTGCCACATTGCAGACATCGTAGCAATATGACTGAAAAATTGTAAAAACTATGTTAAAAATCAAAATCACACACACACACGCTGTATCAATGATATACCGCGAAATGTATACTTTTCATTAAAAGGAAACGAGGCTTGCCGAGTTTCCTTTTTAATGAAAAATGTATACAGTGAGTGGTAGATCATTGATACAGCGTACATACTGTACATATATTTTATTTATATCACATTCAAAGATATATCTTTGACATATCTTTGCTCTTTGAACGGAGTTAAAATTTACCTGAGGCAGCTGTGTATTGAATGAGTGCATGAACTCCTCACATCCCCGAGTGTGGCCGCTACAAAATGTAGTTCTATGCCTTCTGTGGCTATTCACAATCACCTTTGCATATTGATAAGTTGATTGTTTACCTTCTTTAGTTTCTATTTTGCTTTACATTGATTAAATCATAATAATGCACGCTTATGATTTAAACATGAAAGATGGTTTTAATAATAAAAGTAGAGCGCTACAAACACTTTGTTAGCTACGCCATTCACATGAACGCTAAGCCATTCACCTACCGGCTCATGGAAATTAATGTGGAATAGAAACTAAGCAAAATGATGAGCCAACAATTGGCAAATAAACTATTTTAATATATTTACAGTTGATCCAAGTCATTATTCTGCTTTAGTAGCAGTATTACTGACCATAAACTATCTCTCTCTCTCTCTCTCTGGTCGGTTTAACTTTAAAACTCTCCTCTCTCTCTCTCTCATCCTTTGGTCGGTTTGACTTAACTTTTACCATCATTGCACAAACGAAAATCAACTACTATCGTCATTTCATAGATTTTAGCCCATATCTTGCTACGATGGTCCAGAGAGAGACAGACAGACAGACAGAGAGAGTGACAGAGATAGAGGCCTTTGGATATATTTATATTTAATTAATAATAATCTATTTTTAGAACATTATAGTATGTTTAAGAAACAACAACAGAAACAAAACATTGAATACATCACTGTATGTGTACCACCTAACCGATGAATTTACTGTATAATGTCGACATGGTTTGCAACTTTGTATCATTGATAAACACTGTAGATAAATTCCAAGGAAAGTGCACACGTATCATTACGACGAACCATATTCTTGTATGTTACTTGGTGTAATTTCTATTTCAAGGTTTTAATCCAGCCCAAATTTCTTTTCTCTCTCACTCCAAATTTCTACGTAGTTTGTCCATTATGCATGGGGGGGGGAACAGAAATCAGAAAAGATTATGATGAAAATGTGTACCATATTAAATTCATTTAGAAAACGAGGATTATTAATACTTTTTATCGTTATTTTCATACGTTACTAATGATTAATGTGTGGAAATTCATCATTGATCTCGAATCAACTACAAACTGTTTGCTAGGGGTCCTTTCAGTCATAACATTCTGGGTTCGCCTGGTACTAGCTAGAGGTTAAATGAATGTAGAATTTACTTGTGGTATTGGTATTGATATTTCTGTAAAATTAAAGGCCAGAACGACAGAGGAGATTACAGAGAAGAATGAAGAAATGTGTGCTATTTATGATGTAAATAAACACAGAATAAATGATGTTTTACTTTTTATTGTGTTCTGTTATTTCCTTTTTCATTCATGTATGACATCATTAATTTTAATTATGCTAGTTCTTCAGGTATACTAATTACCGGAAACAGAATAAAAAATTTGTTTATTTTGAAATGCAGCTTTATTGTTTTCTTTATAAACATGAATGAATTATAAAATGAGCCACTTTAACACTACCCTTTTTCTGCCGGAGCACTAATAAAATGATTTATGCAACTACCTAGTGCAAACCAGATCAGCCTGGTTAAATGCATGCTTATCAGGGTTTATATCAGTCATCAATTTCTTCAGGTAGACTTTTCCCCCTCAGAAATTTTGTTTGATCTGATTAAAGGTCCTAAATTTGCTAAAAAGCCACAGATGTAACCAATTTCATTCATGACAGGCATGTACAGTATTGCGATCTTTTTTTGCTTCAAAAATGCAAATGTAGCCAGGTGAGCATTATAATTTTCAACAGTTATTCTTGATCTAGATATAAGTCTCCCTGAATCGCGGTCATGAGAGTCAAACTGTTTGCTCTTTTCAGAGAGAAATGGTGGTCTATAAAGAGTTATTCCTTTTCCTTGAATTAAATCTTTTATCAAGAAACCTTTATCAACCATAAGACCATCGCCACGTTGTAGTTTGTGTAATATATCACTCTGTCCAAAAATTTCCTTATCAGATGAATTGCCACCAAACATATCTAAACAGTGAATTAAAGCTCCATTTGGAGCTGAGGTGTACATAGCTTTGACAGTATGACAATTTTTGTAATTTGAAAACATGTTTTCCAGCTATGGGAACTCTTGGGACCTGTGTGCTAAATTCTACACAATCTGCAGTAGCAACAAGATCTGGAAAATGCTGCTTGGTTGATAATAGCATATGGTTTTGAATATTTTCCTTTGAAGGCCATATTTTAATAATCTTAAATTTTCTATACATTCGTTTAATCCAGAATTTAAAAATTTCAGAAATTCTGCCTGTAGAAATATTAAAATCAGAGGCAAGAACTGAATCTACAGGATTTCGTTTCAATTTGTATAGTACAAGAAGTTGATTTTCTGAATCTATGTGAGAAAAAAGTTTGTTCGGATCACCATGACCAGGGATTGTCTCACATTCTGTATGAGAGCAACAACTCACTAAATATTTGTGTAGCATTGTAAAAAGCTTGTAATCTTCAATACCAGTATATCTTTTCAATTCTTTGTCTGAAGATCTTAAATTCTCAATTTTTGAAATATTAACTTGACTTGACTTCTCACATGTTATCTTGGAGTCTGTCTGAGTTGTCTTATTAGACTTGAGACAAAATGAAGATGGTGTTTCAGTTTGTGTCTCTGCACCAATACTAATGTCTGTACTCGCTTTTGCTGACCGCTTCTGTTTAGGGGTTACTTGTGTGTGCTTTTGTTTGGCGGGGGTTCTTTGTATTCCTATGGAAACTTTGTTTTTCTTTGGTGTGACTTGTGATGTAGAGTCGCTGAATAATTTTCTTTTTCTTATTTGAGCTGCGGTCCATCGTGAAGTAAGTAAGGACTGTTGAGAAATGATCATGTCATCTGTAAAAAGAAATAAAATGATTGCAAGTAGGTGAGGGAATGGGTATTTTTTTTTTAGCCTTTCAAATATTTGATCAACGTTGCCCCCCCCCCACTTCTCCCAATAAAGTCCTGGAAAATAATTATGTAAACACTATTTTTATACTAGAATAGTCTTTTTCTGATCTTTTACAATGGGGGATTATTAAAAGAAATATTTTTCAAACACAGGAAAGAGAGGTTAGTGACATAAACAGTTACAAGTCTATTCAATAAGAAAGAGAAAAGGTTTAAAAGGCCATACAAATTTCCTATTTTGCAAAAAGAGATTGTTCACCTCAAAAGTAATGATTGTGTAATGTTAAAGTATGTGTGTTCAATAGATAAAATATGGTTATAATTGTTTAGCATTTTTCAATCATTCATTGGAATGTGAAGACTTTTATACATGGATAAAGTGGGAGACTGGTCAACATTGTCACTTAATAAAAATATATATATGCAAAGTATATAAATATACATTTAAAATTTTTAATCAGTATGTCATTTTTTTAATGTATAACAGGTAGAAAAATTAATATTAAAGTTACCATCATTTGCAGTTGTTTGCGGTGTGGTCATTGGAATGATATCCTCCACAGTCTTGAGTATATTTGCTGTATCCTCTATGTTGGTATCAGAGTATGCAATTGTTTGAGGTTCAGTAATTGGATTAGGACCCTCTGCAGCCTCTGGTATATTTCCAGTATTCTCTGTGCTGGTATTGGGATTGATTTGATGAACTGTATAATATAATTATTCAATGTAAAAGGCATACAGAAAAAGAGAGACACTTGTGTTAAAATTGTAACTACAATTTTTTTGAGATTGCAACTACATTACACATTACAACATTTACTTGCACTTTGTTTATATTATATTCAAAAGTAAAGACATAGGATATGTTGCATTATTCACAGTAGTCAAATAATGTATTCAATGTTATTATTTGAACAATTTACTGGTAAGCAAAGATGAAGACCAGACAGTGGTGTCAGGCCACAAAAAAAACCTGATTAGTAGAGATCAACAATCAAATTTGTGAGAAATCAACTCTAATTACACATTTACAAGGTGTGAACCATCTACTGACAAATGTAAGAATAACACAAAGCATCAACATTTCTCTGGTTTGACTCCATGTGTGATACAGTGAGCTGTAGTAGACCTGCAACAGCCCCTTGTCTTTCAAAGTCTGAATTTAAAAAAGGACATAAGAATATTATACACGTTATATAGCTTAAAAACTACACATTTAACTGTAGGTTGAAGGTAAGAATATGCCTAGGAGGGGATTTCAATTTATCATGTTCCAAATATTAATAATTTAAAAATAGACAACTTCAACAATTAATTACTTAATTATATAAATTACTAACATGGTTAACAGAAACCTTGAATATGACGTTATTAGTCAGTAATGAATAAAGTCACGACATGAAAATAATTTACGATACTAAATTATTTAACAATCTTATTTTCCGTAGGACATATTTTATGTACCTTTTTTTTTACCATGACACTGTATTACATAAATTACGTTTCATTTACCAATATAAGGAATTTTTCGTATTAATACGCAGTATAACAAACCTGGAATATTTTTCGACGGTAAAGCTGTAGAAGTTCCTTCACCATCAGCATTAAAATGCAGCGAACACATTCTCGCATTCTTGAATTGAGACATTCGTCTCCGGTCAATTTAAGTTCCGATTTTCCTGCTCGTATGAGCCACTGTTTGCACAGCAGATCATCTCTCCATGGCAGACGATGGAATTTAATGCCACATCCTTGATTGGAGCGACTTTTGCAACCTCTGACGATACAAGTAGCGGGCATTTCTTAAATTTTTTATCTGACATACTTCTGGCCATAGAACACAATTAATTTTACTATATATTCTCTACATTTGTTTCTCAGTACTGAACTTTCCACTGTGTGACAATCAATACAAATCATATGTCAATCTAAAATACCTTCAAAGATGACTTCACGGTGAAGTTCTTGTCAAGGGTTGACCTGCTTATTTTTGAGAGGCTGAATTGTAAACAAAACACCATGCAATGGAACACAGATTTCACTTCCGGATCATCACCAAGGCCTTATTACTCACTGTGCACTGTCGCCGAAATACACAGACAACCACACCATAAGCTCATATTCTAAAGAATAAACAATTGCCTTTAAATCCTTACCAAGAATGCCTAAATCTAACTCTTGTATCACCACCAAACGGAGACAGGAAAAAATGATCTAAAAATAGACTGGGACTACATTCGTGGGTACTGAACTGGAACTATTAATTGTGACCTAAGGCCTGAAAGGCCCAATTTGTATGGCCAATTTTAGTCAAACTTTTATACTTGCATGCCACACGTATTTCAACTTTAAACATGAAGTCTTTTGGAATTTCCTTGCAAACAAGACATGTGACAGCTGTCAGAAAGTGTGTAGTGCTGGTGTTCCACAGGGTGCAAGTTGTGGTCCAAGTGTTCTTGAGAAACCAAAACTAAATTTGCTATATCTTCCTTAATTACAGGAATTTTTCAATGCAGTAAAAACCTAAATGTAATACATGATAAGGGCTGTCTGAAAATATGTTTGAAATTTAAAAATAATGATATATTAAATTTTAATGGAAATTTAAATACACATTTAAATTTTAGAAACTAAATTTTTAAAAAAAATTAAATTTTCACACAAGTTATAAGATTCATTTTGACAAATTTAAGGCAGCAAAGTTGATTAATGAATGGTATTTAAAACAAATGGTAGTTTGGGTCTGTACAACTGATAACATTTTTTTTTTTTTTTTTGAAGCATGATAGCTCACAGTGATTTTGGCAGCAAATTGCAATATGCCTATCCAGATGCATATAGGTGTACACACTAAAGAAACAATGACAGGTGCTATGTTCCACATTTATTGTGTCAGGTACTTGGGCAGTTGTTTGTATAACTAATAGTGCACTCAAATTTAAAGTTTTGGTGGGACCACTACCATGTTTTACAGCAAAAATGCATTCCATTTTAATGTCGATAACTACAAAAGTCAACAATGTGATAGGAA
>JAECUM010016038.1:0-61385 GCA_016617855.1 Megalonaias nervosa | reverse complement strand
TTAACACCTTAACTTTTTGATGATATTTTACCTCGTCAGTCATCTTATAATAACAAATTAGACAAAAGTATATTATAATATGAACTTGATGAAACGACTCGCTCAACTATCCAGCGACAGTGTCAGCGATAAAGTCGCCACAATCTCTAACTATATGATAGACAAATCTGTTGGTTATAGCGAAGATGATATTTTGTATAACAACGAATCTGATGATGGTGAAATAGTCACTGTTGCTGACAGATCCAATTACAGCAGACCAACCACTGGAAAATATAATGTTAAGTATCATATTGCAAAAAAAATTTTAAAATTTAATTTTACCGTTGACGAACAGCAAATATTTTGGCAGCTAATCAGACCTTTCTTAAATATCATTATTTCAGGACGACGGAAAAATATCAAATTCGATTTCATATTTACCAAAATTTTTAATCTAATGGCGATCTCTGACGATCGCAGACAATATCTAATATCGCTATGTAAACCAGTACGATGTAAATATGTCAAACAAAAGTATGAGGAAATTTATAATAACATCATATCGTAATTTGTTTGGTTGGAATCCAACTGTTAAATTTATCGCTATACCCACGCCATTTGACTAAACTTTTATCTCCTTTCTTTCTGATCACTTTTTCGATCACGAAAACATCCTGATCAGTTTTCTGTAGTTCTTGTTCGTAAAAACTACCTATGATAGGTTCCCCTGCCAGATCTTTTAAAGCGTACGTTACAGGTATTGTTAACAGTACTTTATCAACCACAAATACCTCTTCGCTCCAGTTTGGAGTAAATCCTTTTGAAAATACCTTTTTTATCAAAGAAATTCTAACTTTATCACCGACCTTAAATTTATGTCTGCGGTACATGTTTTCATTTGCCAATACCGGATTCTTAACAGCTTTTTTCGGTGTCATTTTGATGGTTCGGTGTTTGGTATTATTATATTCACCTACGATTCGAGATAGGTCATCAATGTACCTGTTGGTGTTTTTAGCTGTCAAATGCTTGTGTATTTTTTCGTTTAGCGTGCGATTAAATCTCTCGACAACAACGCTTTTACCTTCGTTTCCTGTAACGTATTTTTTTATGTTATTTTGTTCTAGAAACTGTTCAAACATTTTGTTAAAAAACTCTGGTCCATGATCAGTCCAGATTTTATTTGGCTTTCTTTCTGTACTCGTTATTATTCGTCTTAGTGCATCAGTCATGGAAGTCCCTGTCTTATCCGAAACAGGTACACTGAAAGCGTATTTACTAAAAACGTCTATAACATTAAACAAATACCTTTTGTTATCGTTAAACTGAGCTAGATTAGACACATCCACCAAATCTATTGCCCAAATATCATCTACACCATTTGCGACAACTTTACGTCTCGGAAACTTTTTTTTTTAGTCCTGTGTAATTCGACTGCAAGATCATCGTATACTTTTTTTCCAAGCCCTAACTTATACTTTGCTCCAATCATTCCCTGAACAAATCTTCTATCAAAACGTTCTCGTAGATTTGTTGGCTCCATATCACGTAATTCGTCTAACATCACTTTATCACAATCTGATTTTGAATTTTCATGATCACGATAACAAATATCATGTCGCATTGCTATTGCATCCACTTGATTATACGGCTCTTGTCCTGGCAAAGGATTATCGTTTTCATCTAGTTGTTGATCTAGCGGATTGTAAGGACCTGTATAGTGATGACCTGGCAAAGTCCAACCGCCTTTTGGTTTTGGTAATTTTCCAATTAGTTTATGTAAATCTATACCTGTACCTAATATTTCTCTGTTGTTACAACATTGGCAGTATGCGACAAGTTTATTTTGCTCAAGACACAAATCTCTGTCAGAATCACAATTGCATATCATTCTTATATTTTAATCATCTACTAAAATAACCTCCCGACAACCAGCGCCTAGCGACTTTGTCTCTGGAGACGTTTTCTTTAAAAACATATTTTTTCTTTTTCCACAGATTGCGCAAAAACTTTTTAACATCATCCTGTTGTTTTTTGTTTTTTCTGTTGTTTCATTAACATTTTCTGTTTTAGTTCTACACTTGAGACAGTATGTTGACATTATATATTTATAAGTTTAGATAAAATTATTAGTAAGCTTTAGATATCTTTACAAAAATTGATTGCAATCTCATCATTAGCGTGAGAAGGTTGCTTATCAAACTGTAAAATAAATTTTAAAAAATCAGCGCTTTCACTTCGGAACATCTGTCGGATAAACATAATACAATAATATCCGCAAGCAGACGTTCCAACAGGTTGGAGTTGATTTGACGAATAATATATTTTCTTATACTTTTTTTTCATATACTTTTTTATTACATCGCTTGGAGGAAGTCCAAACGAGTCAAAATAATACTTATTATAAACTGCTACCCAATGCGTACCGGATCCGTCATTAAAATCTTGTATATTTATAACACATGAACTCGCAGCTGATGGTTGTTTTATTGATGCGAGTTCATCTTTAGAATACACTCCATGAAATCCAGTAACTGATTTTAACTTATCTATTATCTCAAAATTGCTTAGCGGGGCGGTCGTGTTCCCGGTAATGTTAGGCCACGTCCGATTCCTAAAAGATTTGGCAGCAGACTTCCCGCTAGTCCCGCCAAAAGTGGAGCAAACGGAATAATTCCTCCTTGTTTTGGTGTTGTTTTCTTTTTTTTTGTTGGCGATTTTGTTGTTTTCTTTTTTTCTGCCGATTTTGTTGTTTTCTTTTTTTCTGCCGATTTTGTTGTTGGTGATTTCTTTTTCCGTTGTGGCATTATAATATATCAATTACATAAAATTTATAATTTTTTTATTCCACTTCCACGAATGATACCATTGCCTTCGACTGCTTTCTTCGTTGCGCCAGATATTGCTCCAGACGCTGCTGATAGTCCTAATGTGCCTAAGACTGGTAAAATTTTAGGTAATAATACTGATAATACCGGACCAAGAAAACCACCTTCTTTTGCCATCGCTGTCATTTGTGCAGCACTCAAATTTAAAACAAAACCTTTTTTACGATCATACTTCTTTACCTGATTTTTTGTTAGCATTAGCTTCGTCAAAATACCATCAGAAATATTAGGATTGATTTTTAATGATACCTGTTCTCGCTTTGCAATAGCAGCTACTAACTTTTTAACCTGACCATCAGTCAAATACACTTCTTTTACAACGTATTTTACCATTTTTATACAACAACTGTAGATTAAACTTGACGGTCATTTTACCTCCAATAGAATCTATTGTGAAAAATCTATCACTGATCACTAATGCATATACGTATAACGGCGCTATTGGAACCGCTCCAAGCGTCCAAGTAATTTCAATATCCGCTGTGCTGTCTACAACTCGCTCGTTATGTTTACTAACATCAAAATGAAAGATAGGATACAGTGTACGAAATTCCTCTGCTGATATTTGAGTTCCATCTTCAACATCTTGATATTTTTGAATTGCGTCAAGCAGATACATGTACGGTCGAGTAATATTTTTATTAGCGTCATCGGCAAAATTACACTCTATCCCTCGTTCTGGATATTGCCTTGAATTTAATCTAGCGTGTATTCTTCTGACATCAGCGTGGTCAAATATTGCATTATTCTGTTGTTGGTTACCTCGTCGGGCGTGCTGTTGAAATACGACAAATATATTTCTCGGCAGTTGTTCGCTTGATGTTGTTGTAACCCGCCACGTATAGTCGGTAGTATTTGGAACCGCTGTCTGATATATCTTATGCTGCTTAAAGTAAATTCTATTTGTATGCTTATCAAGTAAGCTGTTTATTTCTGACATTTTAGTAATCGACGGTGTTACACGCGGTATCCACAAAGCAAGTTTGTTTATGATAAACTGTACATCAGCCCCTCCAGATCTAAACAAGCAATCGTTTTGATCTGCTCGATCTAAAATAAGAGTATGTTTTACTCCGCGAAATACTTTATCATGATCACGACAAAAGCCGAAAATCATACTTAGTGGAAGCATCATTGTAATCTGATGCGATCCTGCTGCAAGTTCTCTTCGCCAAGCAAAACCTTCGTTATAACGTGGATTTTTTACGCTAATTGAGTTATTAATCAAATTTAACATTGCAACACCGTCTGCACCTGCAGCTGGTGGGGTTATACCAAGATTATTACAAGCAGCCGTAAGGGAAACTCTTGTAGCGTCTGCATTGGCCGCTGCAGCAGGTGCGGCTATACCTAGAGCAGCAGCATTAACGATAAGAAAATCTCTTACAATTACAGCATCTTCAGCTGCATCAGCCCCGTGTACTAAAAAACCTTTGGATAGAAATTCAATCGATCCAGCTAGACCCCGTCCAGTATCTTTAAACCACATCATGTTCGTTGCTGTTGATCTCGAGTAATCATCTGAAAATGAAATAAGATTTAAAATTGTACTTGCAACTTGTAGATGACCTGAAATATCTTCAACAGTTTGATTAGCTAGTTGATATCTAGCACTTTTGAATAAGCACCAGCCGTTATTGATAAGAGCTACTTCTGCTCCAACTGCAATGGCAGCAGGTGGAACATCTGTTGTCATAATCTGACCACGAACTTCTAACATAGCCTTATGCGGCAGTAGAAATACGTCTTCGTCTCTGGTATTAAAAGTTCTGATACCAGCTTTGTTTGGTTCGTTAGAATTTTCATCGAGATACTCAACATACTCAAATTCTGTCACATCGTTGTCGATGTCATAAGTTTCTGTTAAATTGAGATAAGTTTTAGCAGACATTATTTTATAAGATTATATAAAATTTTATTGCGGCACTGTTACTTTAGATATTAACTTTTGTATGATCTGCTCGCCCTTTGGTGATAATAGTTTTTTTGTTGTTGTTATCATAGCTCGCTGAGTTTCTTTGGTTGGAGCGATTTCTGAGATAGCTTGGTTTATTTCGGCTTGCGTCTTAGGTTCGCCTTTTAGTTTATCAGTTATTTTTTGTCCAACCGCAGTTCCAGCGGCAGATGCAGCTCCAGTTGCAAAAGCTTTACCCGCGTCAAGTGCAATTGGCGCAACTTTACGAGCTAGTCCTGGAACATTTTCAACAATTTTAGTAAATATATTTCCAAAAAATCCTCCTACTATTTTTCTTCTATAAACTTTTTTTCTTTGGTTCATTATATTCGATGTTGTATATAATTTTTACTTTTGTTCGCGTATTTGTAAATAATAAGTTACAACTTCATTGTTAAGATACAATTGTTTTCCTGACTGGTCTGTCAATTGCATTGTTATACTTGATATTTGATTTTCAAGATTCAAAGGATAATAGATAATATGCCGTGGTTCTATTTGCATGAGAGAACCTGGCGGAACTTCTGGTGAAAAACTGTAAATCGTTTGACCCTTGCTACCTTTTGATGTGTAAGAGCCAGAAGCAATAGAACAATTTACTAATATGGTATTTACTTCTGTTATGTTTACTGGCAGTTCACTGTCATAGGTAATAACCTTATCATAAGCTTCGTAACTTTTTTCAGTAAATCCTAACAGTTGTGCAATATTTCTTTCTCTTGGTTCAAAATCGATTTTCATATTCTTCAAAGTTATCCTAGCTCGCAATGTGTTATAATTCGCCGCCAACTCAAAATTATCAGCCACCCCGCCATCTTTCTCTATGATCTCTTTGATTATCTTGTTTAGATCGGTAATATTATAAGCTCCTTGTGGAATTTTTACTTTTTTTGTTGGAAATATTACATTTTTTTTAAAAGTAGTAAACCAAAAGCTATCATTAACATCAGTTTTCACATTAGGCATAGCATTCCAGCAAGTACAAGAAATTAGCCCAATCTCATATTGTTTTGCAGGATCTAGTTGTATAGGCGGAACATAATTTACAGAAAAATTTGCGCTATCTTGCGCAGACTCACCAGAGTTTAGTAATAATGTTGTTTGCATTTATACATATTATTTTACAAAAATCAAATCGCGGTGTAAAGTTTCATATTCGTCAGATGTTAATAACTCGCTTGATCTTAGATGATCAAGTATGTCAATGATCTCATTATCAATTTCAACACTATCATTCCCAGCTTCTTTAGAAGATATTAATAACATTAACCTACCTATCATTTCAGTAGTTGAAGTAAATATTTTCACACCAAATCCTCTTGCTTCTCTAATTTTTTTTACACGGTTTCTATCGAGCGTAATAAATTTTCTTTTAAAATTCCATCCTTTACCAAAAGGGTTTGCTCTACTATTTTTTACTGTTTCTTTAAACATGAAAGCAATGAGACCGTATCTCATTATATCATGAAGTCGTTGCATATCCACCAATTCCTCAGCTGTGTTTGTTTCCTCTTTAGCAGCAACTCCATCTCTTATTATCTCATCTAATCTACTGGTTAATGTTATATATTTTTCATCAGTCCACTTGCTTATATTATCAATATCTCTTATATTTTCTTTCTCTAGAAATTCATCATATTCATCGCCAGCTATCGTATTATTTGAAATTTTTATAAAAAAACGTCTTTGTTCATCAACATCCATAAACTTTACAGTAGCCTTACTAACTCTTTCTTGCTCCTCTTTGATATCTTTTATTTCTCCTGATAGATCTGTGATAATATTGGTTATTCTTTGCGTTGTTAACTCCGCTAATCTTCGCTCAAGTTCTAGCGGATTGTTTATCAACCGATCTGTTTCAGCCTGTCTAGCAACAGGATCAGCTATATTTGCTGTAAGTGACTCAGCTAGTTTTCTTTTGTCTTCATCAGATCTAGAAACGATTTTTGCAGCAGTTGCTTCTTGTTGTTCTTTAACAAATCCAACCAAACCTTTTTCTTGCAGTTGTTTCAGTTCTTCTTCTGATAGTGATTTAGTTTCAGGTTGTTTACCTAATATTGCTTCAGTTACTGGTCTGAAAATCTTAGCTGTTGTTTCTGTAGCAGTCACTTGTCCACGTCGTGCTTGCTGTACTTTTTGCTTAAGTGATGCATGAGATTGAGCAAGTTTTTTTAGATCTTCTATATTTTGTCTATATTTTGCTCGTTTGTCCATTATTATTATTATAAAATTTACAAAATTACCGTAAGTAAGTGTCAATACAACAGCGAAACATTTTAGTTGGATCATTTGTAAATTTATCGAACAAGAAAAAGTTGTATTTGTCCTTTGTAGCATTACGATAAAGTTCGATAAATTTATCTTTGGTTACGTCACCGCATTGCTCGTACGCAATATTTCTAACATCAACATTGTCCAGTCCTGGAAATAATATGAAACAACCAGTATTTCGCCTTATAAATCTATCAACATTATAGTATCCTTGAGCAAGATAAACAGAATTACACAGTTTGTTACGTGACAGTGAGAAATACGATCTTATTTTTTCCATTTCCTTGTTATTTAGCGGAATATCGTCAAAAACCACTATCTTATGTTCATCTGCATCAAGTTGGTTAACAGGAGTAAGATCTTCTGGCTGTCTAATTATGAAAAAATCTTCACCAGTCTCAAGATCATCACGAAGTTTGTCATTATACCTGCTTAATAACTCATACTTATCTTGCTGTGGATTGATCGTGTAAATATAAACTTTATCGTAGTTAAAGTTATCAGCAAGAAGCAAGTTCATAAGCAAATTTGTTTTTCCCGATCCAGTTCGTCCAACAATAAGATAATGACAATCAGGAAGTTCATTGTTATGTTTATGCTTCACCAGTCTCTCTGTATCAAAGTTTAATATTGATGATTTTGCCATTTTAGATAATATTATACTAGTGTGGATAATTTTATGTAAGACAGTAAGATAATGAGTTACTATACAAAATTTGGAACATTAGCCGGAGATATATCAACAGAAGGATATCAAGGTGATTTATCCAAGTACGCAACTCTTGATCATCTCAAAAATGAAATTGATAATTTACTAAATATTACTAGTGTAGATGAAAATGAAGTCGTAATTTTCCAGGACAAACAAGGACGCTTGAAGACGAGTAATATAAAACTATCAGATGTACTTGTACGAAATCCTGATGGGAATGTTGATATGAAACAAAAAAAGATTACCTACCTTGAGAACCCAACTGATGAAAATGACGCATCAACAAAAAAATACGTTGATGATCAGGAATCAAAGTATGTGTTGGCCAATGGTGGTATGATGCGTGCGTTTCTCAACATGAACAATAATGGCATTAATAACCTCAGAACACCAGAGACAGATTTTGATGCAGTTAATAAAAAATACGTTGATGATAAGGAAGCTCCAATGAACAATGAAATTACCGCGTTCAAAACTGATTATGCCGGTCACGTCCAAACTTTTCAAATTTTTCGCAGAAACGTAAACAGAACCCTTAATGAATTTTTTGGAAATCCACCAACTGTCGACATAAAACTCGTTGATATCGATACAAAACTCGTTAATATTATTAGTGGAATCCCTGATATTGTTAAAAAAACTAATTTGGTTAAAATTCCTCATCAGCAGATTAAAAATATTGTATATGTAGTTGCATCTGGCTCTGATACGTGGACGCCAGAAAATAAAATTATCAAATATACCGCAGAAGTAGCTGGTGTATATAGGATCTCCGTACTTAGCGCTGCAGATTTTGAAATATCCACCACATCTCCGTCAACTGGTAATTTTTCTAAAACTTTATCTGTACTGATAGGTAAAGATTCTGAGGTAATGTTTACTCTGGAATCGTCTGATATATCTATGGCCTCAGCTAATTATTGGTGGTGTTTGGAATTTGTAACTCAACTAATTACTTAATCAAACCTGGGGATTATGTAAATAAAATATTATAATGAAAAAAAGTATAGTTGATTTCAATCATATTTCAAAAGATATTCCAAAACAAGATGTGGACGCACTCATACAATATTACAAATATTATCACAAAAAACTTTGGTGCATAAAAAAATGTTACAAATACTACAACAAAATAATTCTAATAATATCATATCTACCGTTGTTAATGACTAGTTCTGGTATAATTTCAAGTGGAGTATCATTAAACCCCTTTTTGTTAATCTTATCCGGTGTTGGTGTCTCTCTTTCAACAGCGTGTAAAAAAATTGAACCTAGACTCGCAACTAAAAAATATAATTGCAAAACGGCTATTATCACCTATAAAAAATTACTTGATCAGATACGATCTTACTTGCGTGGTATAAAATATAATATGGACGATTTAATACGCGAGTTCCGTATTATTGATAGTATGTTAACAGATATTTTACCAATGAGGGTCAGTAAGTATGAAAAAGATTATCAAGAAAAGTATGATATTATCTAAACTTAAAATATGTCACTTACCTGATTCTCCTCTTCTTGAAAATTGAACGGCTTTATTCCAGTGATTTGAAATGTTCTCGAGAATCACGTGATTGAGTCTGATACATCATTTTACCTATCTCTCCCTTGAAAGTTCAGCGACTGCAGATGGACTCATTTAATCTCAAAATATATTTGAGCTAGAATCAGCCTTTCATTATGATGAAAAAAAGACTCATTTAATCTCAAAATATATTTGGACTAGAATCGGTCTTTCATTCTGATGAAACTCATTTAATCTCAAAATATATTTGAGCTAGAATCGACCTTTCATTCTAATGAAAAAAAGACTCATTTAATCTCAAAATATATCTGCGCTAGAATCAGCCTTTTGGTTTTTTTTGTAAATTGTTTGGGTGGGATTTTAGGGTCTCTGATAGAGTAATTTATATTTGTTCTGAGAGTTGGGAGGGGGTGAAAATGACCTTTGCGCTAGAATCAGCCTTTCCATTTACTACTGCATTTCCCTTCCAGCGATGATAATTGTTAGTCAAGTATGTTCAACTGTCCCCAAAGGTGAAGATGCTGGCATGGTCCTGTTGGATAAACTGGGCTACTAGTACACCAGTCACTGTTTTAATTAACTACTGTAACTTTTGACAGTGTTATCTTCAATGATGACGGTATGAAGTTACGATGGGTGGGTAGGTGGGTCTCTGCCGACAGCCATCACATACCAAAGGTCACACTTCTTTTTCTTCTATTTTGTTAGATAGTCGTGGCCCATGTGCAGCACGTTTTTCCCCGCTCCTGTATATACTGGATTTAATGAGTGGGAATGGACCCAACATACACTCATTTGGATGGTATTTACTGACTTACAGGTGTCTACCACAGTAGAATGAGACGTCAGTCGTGATTGGACACAACTCTTATGACGTCATCTCGGTGCACGCTCTTCGGGGCACCTGACTGAATGTCCGGTCGAGGGAGGGATGCTGAAGGAAAAGGATTCGTTTTTTAACATCCTGAGTCATTTTTGTTCCCATTATTCCGAAAATTAACAATGTCGTTTTGCCGCAGTTTTAAATAATGATACTCTGTGCTATTGAAATCAAGTATATAGTTGAGACGAAGTGGGATAGATTATGAGATTTGGAGTTATTTATTTAGACGATAATATCTGGATTTTAGTTAAGTCTGATTGTAGTATTTTCCGCATTGTGCGGTGGTCCTGATGACTGGGGTTTAGTCACATTATAGATGTAGTTGGGGGTCTTATGACCTATATCTAGTTAGAGTGCCGCATTGTGAAGCGGGACCGGATAGTCTTGGGTTTTTGACCACCTTTTAATCTTAATTGGGGTCCTCAGTAATTGCCTAGTGTGATATTGTTGGAATCATTGCCACATTGTGCGGCTGGGCCTGATGGCTTGGGCTTTTAGCCACCTTATATATGCTAATTTGATGGACAGTTTGATGGGTTGAAGTAACTTTACAGTTCCTTCCGCACTTCGTCTTAATGGTAGAATAGAGGATAGTAGAGGTATTACAGAAGTTGTTAGTACTTTTCTAGGTGTTTAATTATATTTAGTCACTTGTTTTTATTAACATTGCTTATGATAATGGTTTATAATAGGATTCATTCAGTTGGTTAATTCTACTGCATTGCTAATTTATGGAACTTATGGTCCTGTATGTATCAGGTTTCTGATTGGGTCATGAGTCAGACATATAAAGACAGGAGGAACTAGTCCAACAAGTGTCGGGTCTAGGTACACGCACAGGCGTAACCAAGCTCTATGCGACCTGAATCCCCGCGCCGTTCACACGTGGGACCGTTCCGTCTGTGTGTTCACAAGGTCTGTTCATCATGATATTTCGTTCCAAGTATTAATGCATTGCATGGATATTGTTAACTAGTTGCATTGCTTGTGGGAACCTGCTATGGGCGATTGATGGTTTGGAAAGATAATGATAGCACTAATATGGTATTCTAGCAGCAGAGAAGGCTATTTTAATCGAGAACGAAAAGCTACAATAAGTTTCAATATGTTTTGTTTTGTATAAGTGGTAATAGGGCCCAAAACAGGCGCTAGGGAAAACAGACTAGCGAACACCTGGGTGGAATCCTGCGTACAACAAGCCTATGTTGAACAAAGACTTTCCACTATAAGCCCTCTCTTCACTTTCCTCTTATTCCACCCTCACCTTTACTAACACAAGGGGCATAAAACAGGTGCTAGGGAAAATACACTAGCAACACCTGGGTGGAATCCTGGAAACAACAAGCCTGTGTTGCCCACAGATTTTCCACCAAGAATCCCCTTCCCCCCACCCCCCATCTCTACTCTCACCCCCTACTTTTATATACAAGGGAGGCACTTCCATTGGCAATAGAAGGCCTCATTCGATAACACCATCGTACAAAACTACCCTGATCCTTTAGTCCCTCCGCCATAAAAAACAGCAATTAATACTAACAATGCGTGACCCCCCCAAAAAAAACCCCAACAAGAACACAGGGTTGCTGACACCCGGCTGATTGGTATAATTTCGCCATTAAAAGTACGCTTAGTACACAAAATTCCAACTTCACAAGGATAAAATAGGCAATCTTCAACTCAGAAACTTAGAGCAATTGCACAGGTGGCCCACACAATATTGGGATAGGGAACGTCCACTAGCACAACTGGACAGAATTTGACATAGAATCACGTCGGTCCGGGCCCTTTGGAGCGTACATGGCATCAGCGTTTAGCGTCCCCCGCCGGGTCCCCTTCCTCCTTTCCACCTCCTGACATACAATTAAAAAGTACGACTATCGTACATAAAGCGGTTTTTTTGCGGCATCATTCCTGAAACACCGACCAATTAAAAAGCTCAACAACTGAGCATTAACGAGTCGCAAAAGTTCTTAGTTAGCATAGGCGACTTTAATCCTTCTTAGTCAGTCAGTCATTGTTAGTTTTTATGTAAGGGGATGTTTTCCTTCACGTCCGCACTTCAAGCATATAACCAGACTTAAAGAAAAAATATAGCGCCCCATAAACATACCCTGTCAGGCAAAAACACCAAATTAAAAAACTGTAACAATAATTAACAAAAATCTTCATGGGTGACTCTGAAAACGGACCTGAACATTCAGCAGAGATACCCACGCGGAGTAAAAACGACAATAAAAAGGGTTAAAAATAATTTTCCTTAGGATTAAAAACACTACCAAAATAAGAAATAACACCTAAAAACTAAGATAACAGAAAGCAAAATATAATGCTCCATAAAAATACCCTGTCAGGCAAAAGCACCAAATCAAAACTATATTCTTTAAATAAAGCAAGTTAATATAAAAGCTAGTAGCCCAAAATCTGCATGGGTGACTCTGAAAACATCGATATCGTACCTGAACATTCAACAGAGACGCCCACGCGGAGAAAAACATCAATAAATAGGGATCAAATAAATTTCCTTAGGATTAAAACACTCTACCAAAATAAGACACAACTCCTAAAAACAAAGATAACATAAAGCAAAAACACCTATAGATGACCAAGCCATCACTGCCACAAATACTAACACTCTCTGGCTCCAACCCTCAAACTCCCTCACTCTAACAAAATAATTTTGTTTTCTTTAAATGCTCTGCTTATATCACTATCTTCGATTATTTTACCTACAGACAAACACACACACACACACACACACACACACACACACACACACACACACACACACACACACTATCTTACAGGGCAGGGAAACGAAGTGTTTATAGGCACACTTCTATTTTTACCTACATACAATCACAAATACACAAAGTTTTGGCAATTTGACTACTATATTTTTTCTGGATTGTTGGGTAGCCCTGAAAAGGGCTGTTTTATTGGGTTACGGCAACCTCTTATCGGTTAAGATTGCGTCCCCGTCTGGCTGCAGGCTTTCCGACTGGATAGGATCTGCTTCTGCGGAAGGAGATGGAGAACTCTTTCGTGTCCACACGGTAGTCCATAAAGCCTCTGTCTGGCTCCTGATATTGCTGCTGCTGCTGTCTGCTGTTTTTGAAGTCTATACTTCTCGCTCCACTCTTCAAGCTTCTTATTGATTTCGTCTTTAAACACCTCTTCTATCAGGTCTTGGGCCACTTTTAACATCATGACATTCTTTATCTCTTTAGGCTTGGGTATCAGGTTTTGCCTGACACGATGCAAATTCAGGTGGGATTCGTTCAGCTTTACTAGTCTTGAACACATCTTCATAGGTTGACGAGTCAACAATGGATGGTCAGACTGGAGACCGCCCCGCTTGATATGGCTCATACGCGGACGAGATAGAAAATATCCCAACGGTTTTTAGGGTCGAAACGCTAAAGCGTATCTCATGGTGAGGGATAGAGAGAAGTCAAAGAGTATATATTCACAGTGTTCATTTGTAAAACAAACCACCAACACTTTTTCAAACGAGAACATTTTTATTTAACCAACAGTTAACCAACACATGATATAAAAAATTATTTCAAGCAAACTATTTTTGACAAGGTTGACAACGTTGTGAAGCTAAGTTAGACTTCCACTGATGGAGGTCATTTGGCCATTGATGTACATTACATTTCATAGCTAAAGACAAGAGATATCCATAATGGTCACAAAACCATCGATCTACTTTCTCATCATTTTTTGAAAAGTCACGATCAAAATAAGTCAGTAAATGTTCTAAGGGATATCCAAGACTGCGTTGATGAAGACAATACACATAATCATGTCCACACACCATGGAATATGTGCCTTGTAATTTCACATTATTGAATCGTATCGTCTGGGCATTTCTTATCATAAAGTCAATGATGTCGTCTTCCAAAGGCGGAAATCCATACGAATCAAAATACTCTACACAGGCATCGTGGCTAAAGTAGACGGCTACAAAGTGGGTTCCTGGGAGATGACTGTCGTCCGTGTTGATGATATAAGCTTGATAGTCTTTAGGTTTGCGATGAGGAGGTTCATCTTTAGCGCACACGACAGTATTCCAAGAAGCGGTGTGCGAACAGTTTTTCAAAAGGTAACAAAGTTCCAAGGTATCCATTTTGTTTTGCTTTTTTTTCTTGTTTGACAGGTAATGATAAGTCATCAATTCAATCCTGACCTTTTTGCTTGAACATATCTGTCAAGTAATCGTCTCTTCACTTCGTCTCTGTACTCTGTACCAAGAGAGTTTTGATGCGATGGATCTCTAGAGCAGTCAGTGGAGGGGAGAAATGATCACGCAAGTCTTTATACCACTGATGAGACACTGCTTCTTCTGAGATGAGACCGCAAGCGTCCTCCAGATACTCGTCCAGTTTTCTTCATGACTCATCATCAGACATATATCGTGTTGAATTTGACTGGGATGATCTTTTTGACATCCATAGCAATCTTTTGTGGTCAATTCCGTAATTTTATCCGCCAGGTGTTTGGCAAAACAGGAGACTAAATGTTTTTCTTGTTCTGGCCATCTGGAGCTCATCACTATGTCCTCTTCGTTTTCCATGGCTTCCACGATATCCTCCCATTCAATTTCCAATGAGTCTCCACCATTCAAAGAGGGATTACAGTCTAGAATGACTTCTCTCAAACTGTTGATTTATATCGTATTGCCAAATTCGGAATACAAGATAAAGTTCACCGTGTGGGGTAGGGTCTGGTACACAAGGTTTTGCCATCGCGAATGACTTCGATTTTGGACACTTTAGTGCATAAACTGGAAAGGATTTTGATCGTGGGTTCCGTTGATTGCTGAATTGCTAACGATACCAACGATTCAACGTTTGGGTAAGTGTCCTTGGAACAGATGATCTTCGATCATGGATCGGAGTCCTAAGGCAATGTTGAAAAATTTCACTTCCACGCGTCTTATCGGATACTTGGCGGTCGTTCGGCTCAACGTGTGACTGATGTCGTTTCCCGCTTTAGGTTACACGTCCACGCGGCGCACGTAAAGTATGGCTTATTGGATGATGGTTTTGTACTCGTTGGCATTAGCCATTAAATGGAAAACGGTACTGCTGCGGTTCAGTCTCAGGCGGATATCCACGTCGTTCAGCAAATACTTGTGTTGTAACCACATGTCCAAATGCAAACGGTCCGTCAGTTCTAAACTACGTCCTTGCAGGATTTTCTTTCGACGGTCGTTAAAGCCAACATTGCGAGGATCGTCATCTGCTGTCAGGCCTGTGTCGTTAAACTTGTCCTCGCCTGCTGTGTCAGGTTTCCATAGCACAAAAACATCCAGATGAGTGTTCTTGGCCTCTTTTCCGTACGTCAAGGGATTTTCCAGGTAGGCTTGGTAAAGGTAGGCATCCATGCTACTGCTGACCAGTTTGTTATTCAAGTACAAATCCACCTCGCTGAACAAGGAATGCATGAAATTGTTGACGGGAGCTACTCTACCATCGCCTCCTGGAGCGCTGTCGTCCGTTTGGATCACTTTGACTTTCAGGTACAAGTAATTGCTATTCAGATCGATGTAATCTTCGGGCTGTCCGTTGATGTCAAACTCGATGGGAGCTGAATTCGTCAAAGAAGAGACGGGATGAAATTCAACCGATTGGGATTCTTGCATCGTCATCATGGTGGGCGGATTGGGAAACAGATCCAGTTCCGACTTGGAACATGCGCAAGACTTTCGGTGCATCATTTTTTTCCTCTCTGTTTTTTAAATAATCAGTAACGTCTAATTCTCGGACGGTTCTTCTTTTCTTGGTCATTCTAGCTCTGGGCGTGTGAAGTCCTCTGGAGGGGTGTCTTAGTCGTTTCTTTCTGCTGTGTCCATGCTGTGGTGTAAGGACAGAAGGTTTGCCTGGCTCATCAGTCTCCAGGGCATTTATAGGAGTTTCTCGTCAACCCAAAATGTCTTTTCCTGTTTGAAGCAATACATTTTTCCCTGCTCTCAAGAAGGCTTCTTAGGGGTTTTGTTTGTCGATGATGACATTTTGGAGAAATTCTTTGCCTTGAGTCAAAGGGGCTTCTGTCAAGGCATGCAATCCTCGTGTCACCATCGGTTTCAAAACAGGGTCCACCGAACGAAACGTCGATTTCTGCATATCTTTGAGACCATGTCCTAGCTGTCGAGCGACTCATCAGTACACTGGATGCATGACTTACAATTCATTAGAGAATCGTTTTCGAAAATGGAGTTTCACCATGACTTTCCCTTTGGTGAATGAAATATTTTGTCCCAGATCTCCTTTTATAGTAATGTTGACACTGTCGAAATACGACTTACTGACAGGCAAATAGTGAGGATGTACAAACTCACAGTGAACTTGATAGGTGTTTCCACCTTCCTCGCCATTTGTCGTGGCAGAATCCACTTTGAAAGGAATGACACGCAGTAACGGTACGGAGGTGTGTCCCACCACGTTGTACTACACCACATCGAAGTATACAAAAATCAAATTTAACCTTGGTCCAGTTCTACGGGGGATCGCAAATACTTCGAAAAAGCCGAGTTGTTATTAATGGTTGGTGTGGGTCCACCCTTCAGCAGATTGAGGTCTCCACCCAAAATGTCATAATTCAGGACAACATGTAATACCTACCACTTTGCCCTCAGCAGGAAATGTCATCAGTAGGCAACGAGCTACTTTATGGTGCTCGAGGGTGACACTTCGTTTGGATTTGTCCAAGGCTTTGCCAAACAGCGAATTGAAATTGGGAGCAATTGTGTTCACCAGATGTTGACTGCTAAAATAATATGTTGCAGGAATTAGCAACAGATAGGTGAACCATTAAATTTTGTTGGTCGGTGGTTGTATCTTAGCGTCACCTACAGCAGCTGGGTGATCTTTGAAGTAATCGTGATCCAATTGGATGGTCTGAGGTAATTTGGCCGTGAAACAGCACAAAGTATTATGGGGAAACTTATCCATGGAACTGTCACTGGGTAAAGTTAAGTAAAATTGGTTATTCATAATTATAGAGTTCTGCTGTCCGAGGGGTCACCAGAGGTTAGAGGAATGTCTAAAAGAGGATTGTTGTTATTTGGGTGGTGACTGTTGGAAGGGTGACTGACGTTGGTCACAAGGCTCCCGCTGTTACCGTTAGAGTATGTCAGGGAAGAATTGGGGAGAATGTAACTGATGCAACTGCTCAGTAAAATGGTCCAATTGTTTGTTTCCTTGTTGCAAACTCAAATTGGCAATGGCAGCACCGATGACACAATACACCACAAACATTTGGCAGAAAAAGACGATTTGCGTTTTAGGCACACGTTCTACACACCACACCCACAAGTGTTACTCTTGTAGATCTTGCAGAGAAGAACTCGCAGAAGGAGTGGTCACTGTGGTGGTTGAGGCTGTGTTGAAGGGCATGATGGTCACTTCTTTTTATAGTCGATGACTTACGAAGCGTCGATCCAAGAGTCAAAACTGGGAGGATATCCTTTCCAACTAACTTTGACTTCTTTGACACATCGTTTACGCACTTTACGGGTTCTTTGTTCGAGAATGCTTTCGATACCGTACACTTAGTCTTCCTTTTTGGTCACGCGTTGTAAGTCGGGCATGTAAAAGTTTCCTTTTAACACTTCCTCGTTCATGTTTTCCAATTTATTGACGGCAGGATGACGGCCACGCACTCGGCCAGTGACTCAAAACAATTCGGTGGTCCAGTTGGGTAAGTAACCTTTGTTGGAAGTGAGTTTGGTTTTGCCAATGCGCACCCAATCTCCCATCGTCAACACTCCACCTTTCTTGGGGACAGCCACAGTCGGGGGACGTACCAAACAGTCGCTCAAAGACGGTCACTTCGTTGTTCGGTAGTCACTTCTTTGGGGACACGTCAGATGGTAAGATTGGCTGTACTCTTTGACCAGGTGCGGTAAGACGTCGATGTTCTTGATGTGTTGATGCGAAATATATTTCCACATACGTTTTTTGTAGGTGCGTTGAAAATGTTCCATGTTGCTGGCTTTGGTTTCGGGGTCCTTGGTGGTGAAAAAATGAATGTCTCGTTTATGTAATTCTTTTTTGAAAGCTTGGTTCAGAAATTCGGTGCCTTTGTTGGTTTGCCATCGAAGAGGGTAAGGACCACTTTGTTTCAACACCAGCTTTAGGGCCCGCACTAACTCAGTGCTCGATTTGAAAGTCAATGGCAAGACCCAGGGAAATTTGGAAAAGACGTCGATGACACAAAACAGATATTTATAGCCACGATTGTAAGTAGCCAAATGAGAAACATCGACTAAATCGTCTTGCCATTGATGATCGATGCCTTCCACTCGGGTGCGACTTGTTGAAAATTTTCGTCGTATGGGTTTATGTAAGGTGTACGTGGCTTGTTCTTGTAACCATCGTTGCACTTGAAGTAAACGGACACTTTTTAGTCGGGTTTTGGCAGCACGATACAATTTTTGAACTTCTTCGTAACCTGCAGGATGGGATGGATCGTAGTAAATGCTGGCTAACACTTTCTCCATTAAGGCCTTTATTAAATAAGTCACCCACTCTTCACTGATGCTGCTCATTTCTTCGTGTGGTATTTTCTTGGATTTTAATGTTTTGTGTGTCGAGGAGGATGTCTGAACAGGGGTAATAAGTTCTTGTTTATCGTCTGTTTTCACCGTCCCTTTCTCTTCTGTGGAAGAAGCGTGGCGATCATCTTTTTAATCCAACCAATTCTGGATGTAGATGGTGTTGTTAACTTGGATATTTTTTTTCTGGTGGAGTCTGAAGCTTTTATTATTCTCCTTTTTCTGTCTTGGTGGGAGTGTGATGGACTTCTCATCAGTGTCTTAAAATCTTTCAGAGTCCGTGCAGCTGTTTCGTCTAAAGCTTTCTGGTGAAAGAGTTGAAGACTCAGCAACTCTCGACCGTACCGTTGCGATTTTTCCGTTTCTGACAAATCGCTGAGATCCATCAACGATCGCAATTCGTGTTGTAACTGGGACATCTCGGTCAAATGAGGATTGGGAGATAAATGCAGGGTACTTTGTTCTTGGCAACGATGGAATTGCATCCCTCGTTTGTAAGGCACTAATGACAGTTTTCCTCCATCCATGAGATTCCAAAGGTCACGTCTGAGGGCTTCTGACCCCAGAGGCCCCTTTTATCTTCTTGATCCTTTTTTATCTTGCTCCCATGAGGCCTCCCAGCATTGTTCCAATACTCCTTTCAGCAAGGGTACTAACACTATGGGCACAATTCCTCCGCGTTGTACCAACATCTTTTTCTTTTGACGGATGGGTATTTATTTTGGACCATTTGGCGAAGAACATGTCGATGGTTACCTAAGCATTTTTTTCTAATGTGGAGACAAAGGTATCGTGCTTTTCAGGACATTCAGGCAACGTATCGACGACGTCGATCGGGGATGTTTGAATGAGTTGTTTTTGCATGCGTGGAATGGCTTTGGACAGGACGGACAACACGTCCCAATGTTTGGCTAAACGAGGAGGCAGTCCTTTCCTTTTCTTTCCTTTGGGGTTAGAAGAGGGATGACTTCTGGGGGGTGAAATATTTGTTTGTTCCGGAGCACAAAAACACTGATACCCATCGTATACCCCAGGTCTCTTGTTTAGTGGAATGAGTCGCCACTGATCGTCTTTACGTCGTATCACCTTGATGACATGCATCACGCGTGGTGAAGGGGTTCGCAACAGACAAAATAGATTCAGTTCTTGCTTGGATAAATCCAGTAAACTCTGTAACATGCCCGATCTCTCTTGGACTTTGATTTTGGAAGTAGGTACTTTGTTAGCAGCTGTTGCATCGGCTAAAAAGGAGGAGGAGGAGGGTGTTACCGCTGGAGGAGAAGTTCCTGGAAACACGGGTTTCCATTTTTTCATCAAATTAGAAAGAACGGGTGTCAGATTGGGTTTGGCTGTCATCAGTAGCAACGGGGAAGTGGAAGAACCTGAGACTACTGGGGACGCGGTCACCGTCGCTGCAGGTCGTGTTTTGGAAATGTAATTTTGTCCTGCCTTCTTGGGGGTGACTTTGGGGGCATTGGGATCCCATTTTAAGAGGGAGAGGATGATGACACCTCTTAGAGAATCGCTACCTCCAGGTTTCAAAATGATTTGCTTTTTGGTTTGAGTGTCGATGCGGAGATCTGTCCGTTGCGTCAAGGCTACTTTGTTTCTCTCAAAAAATTCGTTTGGTTTGACTTTTTCTTGGGGAGAACTTTGGGAGCATTAGTATCCCATTTTAAGAGGGAACGAATGATGACACCTCATAGAGAACCTCTACCTCTAGGTTTCAAAATCATTTGCTTTTTGGTTTGAGTGTCGATGCGAGGATCGGCCAGCTGCGTCAAGGCTACTTTGTTTCTGTCAAAAAGCGTTTGGTTTGATGTGGACTGTGAATGATGCCTTGCAGTAATTGACGTGCTGTCACCGTAAACCATCGTAAGACTTCTTTGAGACTGGCTTCTAAGACACGAGCACGTATATGTGGATTTTTTCGCGACTGATGCCGTACAAAGCAAGAATCAGTTTTGACGAGAAGATGAGACTGAAGGGACATCATGTTGACGATGTGTGAGACAGACCAAAGGTGACCGAGGGTGTTATAGATATTTTGTCAAGTCGATGGGGATTTCTACTCGACAGGCCCTCCGTCTTGGCACCAGTGGTGAAACAAACGGGCACGAAATCGCAAATGATCGGGAGTGGTGGGTTTTAAATCCACGAGTAAATAGGCGTGAGGGGTTTGAGTGGCATCTTCGTACGCATGAGTCAGCCAAGGACGAAGGAGTTCCCAACTGTTTGTCTAACACGTGCACTTGCAATTTATCTCTAGGGATTTTAAACAAGACCACGTAATGAGCATTGAGACTGATGGTGCGATGGGCTTTACTTTGTTGAAAATATTGGGTGATGTAAATGACACTAGCATTACGATGATGCCCTTTGCACATAAACTACATTTTAAGTTCTTCGTCTTCTCCTAAATGTCGTCGAAGATGAGAAGATGAGTATGACTAGGGTCAGACACGATTCCGTCGTCTTCGCTAGGAATGCCTTCCACAAACACGATGGAATTGCCTTGACTTTCTCGCAGGATGCTGTACGCTGATTTCCTCTCTTTGTAACACCACACGATCCGTTGAGGTGGACGATCGATCAAATGATGTTTATGCTTGATCAAACGGTTGACAAATTCGGTTTTGCCTGAACCACTCGGTCTAGCAATTAACATGTTAAAGGGATGCCGAAGATACAAGGCCTCGCAACTGGCACGATCTAAGTTTTCGTCGATGACACTGAAAGTGGTGGAAGAAGAAATAGAGACAGCAGAGGTAGACATAGTGCAGGGAATGTCACTTTTGAAACGAAGACAGACAAGACAAGAGTTTTTTTTATACTATTTTCAGGACACGTTTATTTCAAAACATTTTTTGAAATGGAACACGAAAGACAAAAATACATAAGAGCCAAATGGTTAAGTACGTCGATAAAATACACATCGAAACGATCAAAGTGGAATATAAACAGGTCACTGTACAACATTTTTTGGTGACGAAAGGTGTGGTGTCCTACACTTGGTACAGTCACACACAAGAGTCCTCCCGGAATGGCCTTTCGGGGATGGTACCTCAGAGTACATATCGTAACGAGCCAACAAGGAATCGGCTGAAAGCAGGTCACTAAGACACGTACTAAACGAGGACCCAAATTCATTGGATGCGTGGCTCGTAGAAAGCATTGGTAGTCCGCCACAGTCTGAATACTGTCAATGATTTCCTTCCACGGCAGTTGTTGTATCACTAATGATTAAGGTCGAGGCATGGTAGGCATTTTTTAATACCCTCTTTTGTTAATGGTAATAAACCTAATTTTTTAACAGACGCGGCTTTATTTCAGTGCTGTACCAAAATTGTGTAGTCACTAACTCATACACCACACGTCGCACAGAAGTTTTCTCTTGAACCAAGATTTGTTCGCGTAAAAGATATTGGTAATCCTTTAACTCTTCCCTTTGGAATTTGGTGTACTATGGTCACCTTGTAAGTAGAATGAGTGGCATCCCAAACTTTATGAATTTCACGTGATTTATCAATGTGTGACCAATGTAACTCTTTGAAATGGATCAGTCCTCTTATACAATTCATGTACCAGTGTTTCCAACATCGGTGATGTAATGGATGCAATTGTTCTTTGCGTTTGACTTGCATTTTGATAAACTCTTGGTGAATGCGTTATATCGGTTCCAGAGTTAGATTCTGAATGTACTCTTCTAAACTAGACATTCACAACAATGTCTTTGCGTTGTTTGAGGAAATAAGTGTACTTTCTGCACAGAGCCAATCGTACTCCAGTGGCGAATCTAAATTGTTTAGTCACTAACTTACACACCAGACACCGCACAGAAGTTTCCTCTCCAAGAAAGATTAGACTGTGTAAAAGATTTTTGTAACCCTTTAACTCTTAGTCTGGAATTCGTTGCAGTAAGTCTACCTTGTACTAAGTAGAATCAGTAGCAAACCAATCCTTCTCGTCTTTGGGCAGTTGATCAGTGTCTGATTCCTGGAACACTTTCATCAGAATCAGTCCTCTAATGGTATTCAGATACCAGAGGTTTAAACATCAGTGATGTAACGGATGTAATTGTTCTTTACGTTGGACTTGTGTTATGACCAACTCTCGATAAATGGGTTCTCTCAACTTCACAGGCAAACCACGAATGTTCTCTTGTAAAGTATCCATCACGAGATTACTGAGGTTGTCCCACTGAAGGTAGGTAGTGACAGTGCGGAGTCCATTGAGCATGTTCCAGGTCAGCGGAATCTTTCTGTTCCCACTGGTGAAGTGACATGCCGCAACTGAAGCACTTGACTTTATCACCTTCGCCCAAGTGGATAAATCCGGCTCTGGCTAATTCTTCAGGAGTAGGTCCTCCCAGACATTTTGGCCATTTTCCTTGGAAGGTTTGGAATCGACTTTCAAAGTCGAAGTATTCAGACAAACGCACAGGGAACGAATATTCTTCTTTCACAGGTTCATTTCGAGAAGGGTACGGTGGAATCCGTAGTAGTTTGGTCAGGCATGGATGACATCCGTATGGAGGAAGCTGCATGGTTTCACGTGGAGGATCACATCGGCAATGAAACCCAGTAAAGTGATAAGGAGTATGATAACGAGTGGCATCGCTTTCATATCCGTCAGCATCACTTTCCATGGTAGGTATTGTAGTAGTGGTCATAGCAAAGTTCCCATGATGTGGTAATGAATCGCTGAGGTCACATCGTACGGCATTCCTGACATCGCAAGGTACAGCATCGCATTCCACTTGAGAATCACAAAACTTGAATGATGTCTTTTTAAAAGGATTCACCTTTCTAGCCTGTCAATGGTAGTCACAATGAACTATCGGTCTTGGACGTTTTCCGTTTTTATATGCTGACCAATATCGGCATGCCCGTACGACAAAGTGAAGTGGTTGGGAAGTCGCACTAGCTTCTGGTACACGATTTGATACACTTTTTTCCAAAGGCCGTCTTACGATTTGGTGTGTTGCTAAACGTACAATCTTGTGAGGTTGGTAGGTGGTCACTTTAAAATGTTGATCCTCTCCAGACTGCAACGATTCGTTCAGCAAGCCAAAGTTCACCACTTGACCGGTGGGATAACTGAGGGTCAATCCTTTCACTTTACAGTCAGTGTGCACTCCTCCTCGTTGGTAGCGGTATTCGTAGCCGTAATGTTTGGGACCGCCACTTGCAAAACGTAGAATCTTGTCGTTGGGGTGCACGTCCGTCCAGGCTACTAAACGGTCTCCTTCAATGTCAGGGTGACGGTGACCCAGGCGATCGATGTAGATGGAAGTGTCGGTGTCAAAATACAGTACACGATCTCCTAACCATTCTAGAGCTTCGTAAAATTTTAAGCGAGCATGGGCTTTCACGTAATGATGACATTTCCAAATTCGACAGCTTCTTTAAAGTCCAGTTCTTCTTCATAATTGACCATCATCAACTCCTCACAAACGACGTCCACGTGTTTCATGGATTTGGTTTTCTCGTGAATCATCTGGAAGTAGCGGGAAGGTTCTGTCAAATACTCCGTCTTGGGTAAACACGGTTCTTGTGCCATTTTGCCCCACAAACAATTTAAACTTCGGCAAACGATCGCCTTCCTTCGTTTTTCTCCGCGTGGTCTAAAGTGATGCCTTTTTCAAGTATTTTTCTTTGAATTTCTCTTGGTCTTCGGGAGTGTGGCACCAGGAAGGATATCCGCTGCCATCCACGTAGTCTGCGAAAATGCCTTTCTGATTCTCGTCGCCATTGTGGTATTTCTCTCTTTTGGGAAAGTGGTAAATTTCGTACACATCTAACAGTTGGTATCCCAGGCCCAGAGTTTTAAACAATTCCACGCTGACAAACGTTCCGGTCAAGGCGCGTTCTTCTTGGGTGTGATGATAAGGTTGGTCTTGGTTTCACGTTTCGGCACAAGTACGGCACAAGGGAAACGCCACTTGTCCTTGGCAATGGTGAGGTAAAACGGGATGGTACGAGTTCGTGGGAGGCAAGACTTTGCGCTTGATCAATCCTTCGTATTGTCGAATGTTGTCCTTGTCGATGTGTTCCGTCAGCAATTGCGGGTGCCCTGCGGAAAAGTGACAATATTTGCACACGTAAGGATACAACGAACACACGTCCAAGTATTTGATTTGTTCTCCTTTCTCCTCGTCGGCTCGATACAGCAAACAGGTGGCATTCGTCCGTCCTCCGTACAAACTCTCCCGTGGGTTCAGAGGGTCCACCAGCTTCTAACTTTCCACGATACGTTTAAACTCGGGATCGGTTTTCAAACGGTGATCGTACTCGTGTTCCTACATTTCTACCACTTGGTATCCTTGCTGTTCTAACATCAAGCGCCGCTGACAAGTAGCCTCGTACAAATCTTCCATGGTACGTTATAAAAACTGATTTGTAGTGTCACGTTGAGGGTAACAAATGGAACATCCGTGAAATAAGCACCCGTTAAACTCGTACACGACCTTGGGGTTTTCTAAGTCCCAGCCATCCACAAAATACGTTCCGATGGTCTTTTCGCCTCCTCTGTTTCTGGCATGTTGGATTTGTCTTACTTGTCGCACAAGTAATCTAGCCAGCATAGGGCTTTAAACTAGTATTGTCGTTTGACAAAGTTGGTCGTTTGAGGGCGGATGACAGCCACGGTCGTCTCAGGCATGAATCGTTTGCGGTACACTAAGGAACAAGCTTTGGTAATGGTGCAGGATTCTTTCAAAGGATCGATCCTTCCGTGCTCCATGAACAGTTCTCGAAATCTTCCAGAGCAACGCCATAAAATGTGCACTTCGGATCGACAATACTTTAACATTTCTTCCTGAAAGTCATAGGGGTCCGAGGCGTGAGAGTGGTACCAAGCGTTGAAAGCTCTTCTCGTTGTTCGGTGCGGATGTTTTCGGGGTCGTAGTAGTGAGCATCTGGCAAATGGGGTAGAACGGCATCTTGATTGGCCTTGGTATTGAAAAAGTGCGGAAATCGCCTTTGGCCATTTCTGTCATTCCAAACGTTTTCTGCATTCGGCTCAATGGCATGGCCAAGTAACTCATCGAATCTTTAAACTGCACTTGTCCCACTTGCATGGAAATGACTTTGGCTACATTCAAGGTGACTTTAGGACGTTCTTTGCTTTGTTCCGTTTAGTATTTTAGAAAATATGTCCATCGTATCCCGTGAATTTGTGACCCATCACCGTGGCATAGCGATGACAATCTCCGTAATGTTCGATGTCCTCTTGGCTCCATATCTCGTCGATAGGATCTAAGATCTATCGGGCGAAATCGGCCAGCGTGTTCGGTCCTCGAAAGACTTTTTCAAATCCTCCAGGAATCTTGCTGCAGTGAGGGCAACGACTAAAGATAGGCTTTTGGATACACTTCTCGCACGTTCGATTAGCCCCGCAGAAATTATGTATGTGAATACCGGTCTCTTGCATGCATTCGAGCTCGAAAACAATAAAATTGCCTTTCTCTTAGTCATCTTCGTGCTCCTCCTGTTTGGGTAGGTATTTTTTTAATGTGGCATTGGTGTTCCAAGTCCACGATTTGGTGACAAATGTGACATCGTTTCTTTCCTGTACATTCTCGAGTCTTGGCGTTATTGCTACGTATCACTTATCCACAAGTAGAACACAATCTCAGGAGCTGATAAGCACTTTTTCGCTGTGAGCCTTGCGTCTTCAGATGTTGTTGGTAATAGGTAGGGTTGACAAAAGTGCGCTGACAAGTTGGGCAATGCACTCGTTGTTGTCCTTTTTCCTTTGTCATGACAGGGTTTAGAGGCTAACCATCCCTCACATTTCGATCTGCAATGCTTGTGTTGCTCTCGATTGTTATAGCCATAGTCACATTTCTCACAATGTTAACCGTATCCCAGGAATCCAGTGATAATGATAATGGCATCGAAATGTTCATCGTGATGATAGACGTGAATGTATTTTCCGGCTTTAACATTGTTGCCTTGAAACAACAGAGGTCCGCGCACTTCCTGAGGATCTACTTTCAACGTGTAGCTTGGAGTCAAGACGTCTTGCAATTTTTACATTTCAGGAATGCCCCAAGCAGTGTCTTTGGATATCCCCGCTTGCTTTAACAGGGGTTCTGCTTCTCTTTGTTGTTTGGCTCGGTCCGATCGTTGAATAGTTTGCCAGGCTTTTTTCCATTCTACCGTGTCGTTCTTGTCAGCATACGGTCGTCCCACCACGATGGCCCTGCCTAAACACATCTTGTCTTGAGTGTTGTTCTTTTTCGTGGTGCGATGGTCGTCCACCAATAACACCTTTCTGCGTCCTGTCCCTTGGGGAAGAGAAACGTAGGCCATGTACTGTGCCGCTTTTCGATCGGTGATGTGAACTTGTCGTGGGACTGCTGCATGTGTTAAATCTTGTCCATGACTTTGAAGGTGTCAATTCTGTTGGTCTGCTAAACTCGATCCAAAAGGAAGACTTTAGACTGTCGTGATAAATTGAAAGTGTCAAGCGATCGTCTTCTTTGGCTAGATATTGCCGTTTCAGTGTGGTTAACAAAGAATCCCACACATCGGTGATGAACTCTTCTGCTTTCTACAACGGTACGTCGGACTTAAAATCTTTAAACTTCACCGTGTACGTGTAGGCCGTGGATCTAAATTTTCTAGAGGAGCGTGTATCCGTCTCTCGAATGTGGTATTACTTTTCAGGGATTACTGGTGGTGGACTTTGGTTTGACGAGGACTCTCTGGGTCTGGATTCTGGTCACTCTTGTCAGCTTCGAAATCGCTGGCATGAATTTGAGCCAAGATTTCAGCGACTGTGCGAGGCGATAAGTCACGTTTCTGCCTCTTAATTTCTTCTACTTTCTCCACGAAATGGTGCGATGGTTTCATCTTGAGTGTAAAAAGTCAAATGACTACATTTTAAACGTCATGGTCCCCTTTATCAATGTAAGACCAGTGTCTTCCCTATATGAAGGGTCAGTGTCTTCCCTCAAAGTATTCATTTCACTCTCAATCCGACCAGAAAGATGGAAGAGCCAAAACAGATCGAACTTCTGATCACAGCTTTGCGAGGTGTCATGAGAAGGTTTTTTTCAGAGAAGCCGACGGACTATTCCCCCTCCTTTCGAGATAAAGTCATGATAGTTGCTATATCCGTCAGAAGAAAGGACATTGGTCTACTGAATGTCCACAACGTCAAAGCAAGACAGGTGTCAAAAGAGACAAAGGTCAAGACACCTGTTATCACTGTCAAGAGAAAGGACATTGGTTTTCAGACTGCCTTAATAAACCACATGAGCTGGAGACGGAAGAAGAGGAAGAATACCGACACGTCCAGAAAGAGAAGAAAGAGAAGAAACGAAGACGAAAAGAAAGTGAAGAAGAGGAAAAACCTGTGACAGTGACGAAATTCATAAAAAGGAGGGAATGAGAAGACAAAGAAGAAATTTATGACCTTTTTAAAGTAATGTGTTGTGAAATTTTATTGTAACTTCTATTAGAATATACCAGAAAGAAAAACGTAAGTGTCTCTTAGTTTTCATTTTGATAATAAGGACTTACACTCACGCACTCACACACGTCCATCATGGGGCAAGAAAAGAGGATTTTGAGTTTTAATTGATTTTGAGAAATGAATAATATCTCTTTTCGGAAGAGGTGAGTGGCCCTGAAAAGGGCCGTTGGTTGTTTGCTTTCTGTTGTTTTAAAACTCAGGAACGGGAAATAATGAGCTTTAACTGCCTTATCCTTTTGCCACGGCCAAGACCTACTTCTGGACCTGCTACTGTTGAAGATTTGGTAGAAATCACTAGGGTTGGCATCTCAGGCGTAGTAGGTGTGTGGACGGGGTTGGAATGTTTGGCTCGGGAAGGTCTTTATCTTTTGGGTCGTATTAATGAAGTCTGATACATTTGTTTCAGACTCCTTAACTCTGCCAAAATGTCTAAGAGTACCGTCACCGTTTGACTTTCACTGTCCTCCTTCTCTCCTAGACCTTGTTTTTTCTCTGCTATTTTCTTCTTCTTCCTGTAGTTTGCTTCTTGCCTCTTCCTCTCGCTGTTGCTGTTGAATGAGAAAAACTTGTTCTGCTTCTTTCTGCTGTTGTAAAAAATTCTCCAGTTCTTCTTTCTGTCTCTGTTTAAATTCCTCGATGTGCGGTAAGGAAGGGGAAGCCGACGAAGGTACTGGTACCGGAACAAACTCTTTAGAAGAAGAGAGAAAATCCACTAAATCCCAATTAAAATCGTTCTCTTCTGGACGTAGGATCGTGTTTGCTACGGTAGCTGCTGCTATGTTATCACTTCTCGTCTCAACGGCCGGTGAACCCCAATTTATCGTCTTCGTAGTTTCTGTCATGTTCTAACTCTGTCGCATTGTTTGACTGCGCACAGATGCTAGCGCACCTATATAGGGAATGTGACGTTACAGGCGGTTCTCTTCGGATTGGAAGATAGACTCCGCACTGTCACTGAATTTTGTAACACGTGTTAGGATTGGTGAAAGAACTCAATCGGTTTCGATCGGCTCTTCCACTATAAATAACCGCGGTTCACTTCATTCCATTCACCTGTTTTCGTCACAAGATATGGACTAACGTAAAATAGTCTACCCTCCTATCGTGAATGCTGTGCAAGCTGGACTATCCCATGTATGTCAAATCATCATGGGCAACTACCCAAATGACAGAGACAGCCCTTTGAAAACGAAAGATCTATGTGGAGAGACAAGGATGTCTGAAGAGAGTCTTAACCTACGGCCCAGAGGTCAGACGATGTTTGAGGAAGTGAAGAAGATCCGTGCGATGCCCTGTATGTTAACTGAATGGTGTTAATAAAACCCAAAGGCCCTTTTCAGGGCCACTCCATTGTCTTGAAAAGATTTAATCTCTTGCCTAAAATTTTTTTAGTCGGTTGTATAGTTGTTTGTGTGATAGACTGATGTTTATCAATCTTTGTTTGTGTATTTATTTATTTGTCTCTGTCTATGTCTCTATACAAGTTTCTATTGTCCCTAGAGTCTCTAGTACTCCACCGCGGAACTGACCATCGGTACGGGTCGACCTATACCGTTGGTCAGTACCGTGCGAAATTTCGTCTGGAATTTCGTCTGGAATCATCCCTCCGATTTTTGTTCCGCCAAATCTTAAAAGTTTGTTGTTTTCCGCTCCGCCATGCCATATAAGTTCGGCTCCGCTCCGCCACGCGATATAGCTTTTTTTTGTTCCGTTAAATGTTAGTTTATACATAGAACATTTCACTGTAACTGTTCCGCCTGACTGCGGTCAGCCACTTGCAACATTGTTGCCCGTGACCAGTACCATGACGTCACCCCTGTTCCATATCCCTTGTCGCTAAGCAGTTCCAATATTTTTTGTAGCTGTACAGTCCCAATATTCCCCATGTTAAATTCCCCTTGTCGCCAAAGTACAAACCGACTATTTTATATTACGTTCCCTTTGTCGCTAAATTATCCCCTATTACTACTACTGTTTGATTGGCACTGGGTTTTACTGTCATATTTTGGAAAGCGTAAAAAAGAGAATATCAGGTTTATTGACTGAAAGTATTTGTTAGCTTTCGTTGACGTCGAGGAAATGATGCAGAGTGGTTAGATCTATTCTGAAAGAAAACACTGAATGAACTTTACATTAATTTTATGCAAATATAGATTTCATTCAGAAATTACACTTGAAATGGGTTGCACTTTTAAAATATCTTCTGACTTAAAAATGTTTTTAAATTTTTATTAAATGTTTCGTACAAAAACGAAGCCAAAATAAATGGATAAAACCAACAAATTTTTATGTTGAGAATATTTAATGTAATTCCAACTTTAAAAAGTAAACAAACAGGAAGCTTGAACGATATTTAGATAATAATATATAACTGATAAAGTTTCTTTTAGCTACAACACGAAAGCTTATTGGCAGCGTGTGTAATGTGCAATAGCGGTTTACTGCCATAGGCCTACCCAAATCTGTATACAGAGTCAATGTAACTGCTTTCACTCAACAATTAAGTTAAAATACAGGTAGGTTTATGTTGAATTTAGTTGCGATATTTACAGCTATTAAAACTTGTTTTCTGCTGTGTTTCCGTTACGTATTGTAGGAGTGGTCACAGTCTCAAAGACTGGTGCAGCGCAAAAGACGATTGTCGCCATCTGAAATGCAAACACCCGGAAGACATGGTCCCATTCTGTTACAATAAATTTTGCTGTTGCTGTTAGGGTCCAAGTTCAGGCAATAGACAGTTGAGTTAATGAGATGCGACATATTTTTAGGCTTGTGTTTCATATTTTGCACCGATATTCAGTGCATACAAACTTTTGTTGTATAATTTATTTGTAAGCACAGCGAATATCAATTTACATTAAATAAGCAACGCCTGACAAAGTAATAATATCAAGTTACACTTGATGCCGACCTGCAATTTACAAACTATATAATCTCTTTAAAAATGTAAACATGATTTTCATTAAATTCACATTTCTGTATATTTTAAATCATAACAAGTAAGATTACTGAAAATAAAATATTAATTCTTCTAATAAGTCAGCACCAGAAACATAATTTTAAACGTTTACTTCTCAAGACCGACAATAGTTATATTTATTATTGAAAACTGATAATATAGGGTATGCTCAGAGTGTTTTGGGTCTGCCGTCAACAACTAGCGCCTCGATACATTAATTGCTTACTACTACTGCCGCTCGTTAAATTTTCATTTGTCTCTGCACTCCTTTTAAAGAGGATGTCATCTGAGTCCTTGTTTCAAATTAAATTCATGAGACAATTCGACTAATTTCTAGCTTTTGCTGAAAGCCTTAATGGACACAGAACATGTGTCTACGGATGAAAGGTAAGTATGATTAAATTCTAAAGAAGACTTTAATATTCAATTTTATTGCATCATGGTTCTTGTTTATCCAATTAATACTTTAAGCAAACCAGTAACCAGGCAACCAGTTCTTTGGAAGATGCATATTTTAGACCTCGTCTTAATTAGGTACTGGGGAACATTTTGGCGTGAAGATACTTTGCATGTTTAGGTTTTGTGTTCTTCTTCACAATCTTTACCTGGCTGCAATAAAAGAAAATGTTAACATATTAGCTGATTTTATATTTCCGTTAGGCTCCCTGATTTCGTATGAAAACTGCATAAAAATCATATTAAGATCTGTGAA
This sequence comes from Megalonaias nervosa, assembly GCA_016617855.1. NCBI lineage: Eukaryota > Metazoa > Mollusca > Bivalvia > Unionida > Unionidae > Megalonaias > Megalonaias nervosa. The sequence continues at coordinate 29,447 of JAECUM010016038.1, read as the reverse complement.
ATATAAGGATTTACAAGAAAAACAATATCTAATTAAAGAATTCGTGATTTGATTGCAATTCAATGTAGAGGTAAAGAGATGAATTGTAATATTATGAATTATATATCTAATCCTTTTTAACAACAGTTTTGTAGAATATGTCAGCTGAACCGTCCAGATTCTAAAAGAGCAAATATTTCAATCATTATTTTATAATCTTACAAAGTCTATTGTATACTAATTATTTTAAAAGCCGTTTTTTTTCAAAACAATTCCTCATTTTCATATTTATGTCAGTATCTAAAATAATAAAATAACAATGCAAATTGTAATGTAATATTTTACGTCAAATTCGAGTTCATAAAGACATCAGCCTGATGCGAACATTATATTGGGATGGCTTAATTATTGTAACGTTGATGGATTCTGTTTAGTGCTACAAAATAAGGAAAGAAATGTGTATATACTTTCTGCTGCAAAGATATCATTCATTTTACTGACGAATACTATGGTATGTGATTATTAATAAAACTCTTCTCCATATTTCAGCTTTTAAGCGTTCTCCGTGGAGAATTTGCTGACAACATCTGAATGATATGAACTCTTGTATCAAAATGAAAATAGGAAAAGATTTTGGAATGATATCAGATTTCCTCAGTGTGCGTTCTTTTCTCTAATTTATAAGAAGAAAGAAGAAAATAAAAGGAACGAATGCAATGACTTATAGGAAATATTTGATCATATTTAGTAAGCTAGTAAAGGTCTTTCGATTCATGAGACAGATTTCTACAGCTTTATAATAGTACATACGGATATATTAGAGGCAGTCGAATAAATGAGCCACCAAAATATATTAATACTTTCTTGGGAGCTTTTTCGTTTTACAGTGTACATTTTCGTGACATAGAATATTTAATAGTGATCAGTGCATTGGTGTGTGTGTGTGTGTGTGTGTGTGTGTGTGTAATTTAATAATGTCCTCATTCTCATTTCTAGCTGATAAGAATAGAGTGATAAATGAAACGAATAGAATTTCAATTGGCAAATATTTGGTCATCATCTGTCTGTACAAATAAATCATATACACGCGGTCATGAACATGCATTCTCATGCAGCTCCTTATTTAATAGGGTAGCAAGGTCTTCCTAAAGATTAGAAATGTTTCTGTGGACTTAGAATAGCAAATACGGTATTTAGCGGTAATATAATAAATCATCAACCAATATATGAATACAGGTTTTGGAGTTTATTAATTTCAAATGTACATTTGCGCTACATACAGTGTGTAATATTGGTCAACGCAATTGTATGCGCTTGTATGAATGTACACACACACACACACACACACACACACACACACACACACACACACACACACGCACAAGTAGTATATGGGGGCGATATAGCCTAAGGTAGACCGTAATGTTAAAAACAGGTCCCGGCACTATAGCCTCAAGATTTATATCCTCAAGTGGCACAGGTCTGGCACTATAGCCTCACGTAGACTTCTATGTTAAAAAAGGGTCCCGGCACTATAGCCTCAAGGTTGAGTATAGAGACAATAGGAATGGAACAGGTGGGATGACGTCACCGTACTGGACACTTGCAACAATGTTGCAAGTGGCTGACCTAAATACGCGCAGAAACCTCTAGGTAGGGACAAACACAAGAGATACAGAGATATATACAACACATATATAACATATAGACAAGAAAGAAGAGATATCTTTTCGAGGCATATGAAGTGGCCCTGAAAAGGGCCGTAGTTTTTTATGTTAACACCATTACGTTAAAATGGAGGACATCTCACTGATCCTCTTCTCTTTCTTAAACTTCGTCTCACCTCTGGACCGTAGATCAAGACTCGCTTCAGACAACCTTGTCTTTTAACATAGGTCCTTCTTTCCCAAACGCTCGTCTCGGTGATCCGGATGATTCTCCATGATGATTTAACATACATGGGTAAGTCCGTACGGAACAGCATCGACGATACGAGAGGAGAGGATTCAATGTTTGTCCACATCTTTGTGACGAGAACAGATGAAGGGAATGAAGTAAACCCCGGTTATTTATAGTGGAACAGCGGATCGAAACGGATTGAGCTCTTTCACCAATCCCAACACTCGTTACAAAATTCAGTCACTTCGCGGAGTCTGTCTTCCAATCCGAAGAGAGCTACCTGTGACGTCACATTCCCTATATAGGTGGGCTAGCGTCTGTGCGACATTGTTTTTGAAACATGACGGAAATTAAGAAGAAAATGATTTGATTGGGGTGCACCAGCCGTGGAGACGAGAAGCGATGGCATAGCGGCGGTTACCAAAGTCAACAGAGGTCTACTTCCAGAAGAGGTCAATTTCAATTGGGATTTAGTGGATTTTCTCTTTTCTTCGCAAGAATTTGTTCCGGTACCAGCACCTTCGCCACCTTCTCCTTCTTTACCACACGTCGAGGATTTTAAACAGAGACAGAAAGAAGAATTGGAGAAATTTGTACAACAGCAGAAAGAAGCAGAACAAGCTTTTCTCCTTGAACAGCAACAGCGAGAAGAAGCGGCAAGAAGGAAACGACAGGAAGAAGAAGAAGAAGCAGAGAAGAAACAAGGTTAGGAGAGAAGGAGAACAGTGAAAATCAAACGGTGATGGTACTCTTAGACATTTTGGCAGAGTTAAGAAGTCTGAAACAAATGTATCAGACTTCTTTATTACGACCCAAGAGAAAAAGACCTTCCCGAGTCAAACAGTCCAACCCTGTTAGTACGCCTGAGATACCAGCCCTAGTTATTTCTACTAAATCATCGACAGAAGCAGGTCCAGAAGTTGGCCTTGGCCGTGGCAAAGGCTTACGGCAGTTAAAGCTGATTGATTCTCGCTCCTGAGGTTTTTTTTTTTTTTAAAAGAAAGCAAACACCCAACGGTCCTTTTAAGGGCCATCCATTTCTTTCGAAAAGAGATGCTATTCATTTTGCCTCAATCAAACGAAACTCAAAATCCCTTTTTTAACCCTACGATGTACGTGTGTGAATGCGTGAGTGTAGGCCCTTATTCTAAAAAATGAAAACCAGGAGACACTTACGTTTTCCTGTCTGGTCCATTCTGGTACAAATTTTACAATCCAATTCACAACACAACACAACACTTTAAACAAGTTCATAGACTTCTTCTGTGTCTTTTTTTCTTTTACTCTCTCTGTTTTCTGATTTTCTTCACTTTCACATTTTTTTCCTCCTCTTCTTCCTGACTTTTTTCTCGCCTTCTTTTCTTCTCTTTCTGAACTTGTCGGGGTTTTTCCTTTGCCTAGGTCACTTCTTCTTCTTCCTCCTTCTCCTGTTGTTTCTTAGGGCAGTCTGAAGGCCAGTGTCCTCTCTCCTGACAATGATAACAGGTATCTTAACTTTTGTCTTTTTTGACACTGGTCTTGATTTTTTGACGGTCTGGACATTCTGTAGCCCAATGTCCTTTCTTCTGACAGATATAGCAAGTATCTTGACTTTTATCTCGAAAGGAGGGGGAGTAGTCCGTCGGCGTGTCTGAAGAAAACTTTCGTATGACACCTCGCAAAGCTCTGACCAGAAGTTCGATCTGTGTGGGTTATTCCATCGTGCTGGTCGGCTTGAGAGTGAAATGAATACTGAGAGGGAAAGCACCAGCCCTTTAGATATACACTTAGCGTGACATGGATATAATGGTGTCCATGGCGTTTCAAATGTAGTCATTTGACTTTTTGCAGTCAAGATGAAACGATCGCATCATTTCGTAAAGAAAGGAGAAGAAAGTAAGAGGCAAAAATGTGACTTATCGCCTCGCACAGTAGCTGAAGTCTTGGCTCAAATTCATGCCAGCGATTTTGAAGATGAGATGAGTGAACCAGAATCCAGACCCAGAGATTCTACACCCAGCCGAAGGTCGCCATCACCACCAGCAAACCCTGAAAATTACTACCACATTCGAAAAACGGACAAACGCTCCTCTAGAAAATTTAGAACCACGGCCTACACGTATACGGTGAAGTTTAAAGATTTCAAGTCCGACGTACCGTTGGAGAAATCAGAGGGGTCCATCACCGACGTGTGGGATTCTCTGTTAACCACACTGAAACAGCAATGTGAAGCCAAAGAAGACGATCGCTTGAGACTTTCCATTCATCACGACAGCTTGAACTCCCCCGTTTAGATCGAGTTTAGCAGTCCGGCAGAATTGACACGTTCGAAAGTCATGGACAAGGTTCAACACGTGCAACAATTCAACGACAAGTTTCACATCACCGACGGAAAACCGACACTGTTCATGACCTACGTTTCTCTTCCCCAAGGGACCGGACAACGCAAACAGGTGTTATTGGTAGGCGACCTTCGCAGCAGTTTAACAACACTCAAGACCAGATGTGTCTAGCCCGTGCCACAGTGGTGGGACGAACGTATGCCGACAAGAACGACACGGCAGAATGGAAAAGAGCCTCGGAAGCTATTCGACAATCGGACCGAGCCAAACAACGAAGAGAAATAGAACTCCTGTTACAGCAAGCGGGGATATCCAAAGACACACCCTGCGGCATTCCTGAAATGCAAAAATTGCAAGACGTCTTAGCTCCACGCTACACCTTGAAAGTGCACCCTCAAGAAGTGCGAGGACCTCTGTTGTTTCGAAGCAAAGATTTCAAAGACGGAAAATACATTTACGTCTATCATCACGATGAACATTTCGATGCCATTACCAGTATCACTTCATTCCTGGGATACAGTTATTACTGTGAGAAATGTAACTATGGCTATAACAATCGAGAGCAACACAAGCATTGCAGATCGAAATGTGAGGGATGTTTAGCCTCTAAACCCTGTCTGGACGAAGGACAAGAACGAGTGCATTGTCCAGCTTGTCAGCGCACGTTTGTCAGTCCAACTGGTTACCAACAACATTTGAAGACGCAAGATTCACAGCAGAAATGTGCTTGTCAACTCCTGAGATTGTGCCCAACTTGTGGACAAGGCATACGTATAAAACAGTGCCAAGGCGCACGTCTGTTCAGGAAGGAAACGATGTCACATTTGTCGCCAAATCGTGGACTTGGAACACGAATGCTACATTCAAAAATACCATTCCAAACATGATGAGGCTGAAGATGACCAGAAGAAAGGCAATTTCATCTTTTTCGATTTCGAATGCATGCAAGAGACTGGCATTCACATTCCAAATTTCTGCGTGTCTCACCGAGTGTACGAGAAGTGCATCCAAGAGCCTATCTTTAGTCATTGCCCTCACTGTAGCAAGATTCGGGGACCAAACACGCTAGCCGATTTCGCCCAACAGTTCTCAAACCCTGTCGACGAGACGTGGAGTGAAGAGGACATCGAACGTTACGGAGATTGTCATTGCTATGTTACGGTGATGGCTCACAATTGCTCGGGATACGATGGACAGTTTCTTTTGAGATACTATACGGAACAAAGTACCGAAGGTCCTAAAGTGACTTTGAACGGAGCCAAAATCATTTCCTTGCAAGTGGGACAAGTGCAGTTTAAAGATTAGATGAGTTACTTGGCCATGCCTTTGAACCGAATGCCTAAAACGTTTGGAATGACAGAAATGGCTAAAGGCGATTTCCCGCACTTTTTCAATACCGACGCCAATCAACACGACGTTCTACCCCATTTGCCTGATGCTCACTACTACAATCCCGACAACATGCGTACCGAACAACGAGAGCTTTCTATGCTTGGTACCACATTCACGCCTCCGACCCTTTCGACTTTCAGGAAGAAATGTTAAAATAGTGTCAATCCGACGTGGAAATTTTACCGCGTTGCTGTGGAAATTTCGAGAACTGTTCCTGGAGCACGGAGGGATCGATCCTTTGAAAGAAGCCTGCACCATTGTCAATGCGTGTTCCTTAGTGTACCGCCAAAGATTCATGCCCGAAAAGACCCTAGCTGTCATAAGTCCTCAAACGATGAATTTTGTCAAACGTCAATACTCAGTCAAAGCCCTACGCTGGTTACATCACTTGTGTGACAAGGAAGACAAATGGATCCAACACGCCCGAAACGGGGGAGGCAAAAAGACCATTGGAAGGTATTCGGTGGATGGCTGGGACTTAGAAAACCCCAAGATCGTGTACGAGTTTAACGGTTGCTTATTTCACGGATGTCCCATCTGTTACCTTCAACGTGACACTACAAATCAGTTTTTACAACGGACCATGGAAGACTTCTACCAGACCACTTGTCAGCGGCGATTGAAGTTAGAAGAGCAAGGATATCAAGTGGTAGAAATGTTGGAACACGAGTACGATCACCGTTTGAAAACCGATTCCGAGGTTAAGCGCATCGTTGAAAGTTAGAAGCTGGTGGACCCTCTGAACCCGCAGGGCAGTTTGTACGGAGGACGGACGAATGGCACCTGTTTGCTCTGCCAAGCCGACGAGGAGAAAGGTGAAGAAATCAAATACTTGGGAGTGTGTTCTCTGTATCCGTACGTGTGCAAATATTGTCACTTTTCCGCAGGGCACCCGCAATTGCTGACGGAACACATCGACCTGGAAAACATTCGACAATACGAAGGATTGATCAAATGTAAAGTTTTGCCTCCCACGAACTTGCACCATCTCGTTTTACCTCACCATTGCTATGGAAAACTGATGTTTCCCTTGTGCCGTACTTGTGCCGAAACGTGTAACCAAGACTGACCTTGTCAGCCCACCCAGGAAGAACGCGCCTTGACCGGAACGTAAGTCAGCGTGGAATTATTTAAAGCTTTGGACCTGGGATACCAACTGTTAGATGTGTACGAAATTTACCACTTTCCCAAGACAGAAAAATACCAGAAAGGCAACGAGACTCAGAAAGGCATTTTCGCAGACTACGTGAATGCCTTTTGAAACTGAAAGAAGAAGCCAGTGGCTATCCTTCCTGGTGCCAGTCTCCCGACGGCCAAAATAAATTCAAAGAGAAATACTTGGCGATCGTTTGCTAAAGTGATGTTAACTTGTTTGTGGGGAAAATGGCACAACGACCGTGTTTACCCAAGACGGAGTATTTGACAGAACCTTCCCGCTACTTCCATATGATTCACGAGAAAATTAAATACATGAAACACGTGGACGTCGTTCGTGAGGACTTGATCTTAATCAATTACGAAGAAGAACTGGACTTTGTAGAAGCCGACGAATTTGAAAATGTCATCACTGGGGCCTACGTGACAGCCCATGCTCGCTTAAAACTGTACGAAGCTTTTGAACTGTTAGGAGATAGTGTACTGTACTTTGACACGGACAGTTGCATCTACATCGATCAACTAGGTCACTGTCACCCTGTCATCGAAGGAGACCGTTTAGGAGCCTGGACAGACGAGCACCCCAACGACAAGATTCTAAGTTTTGCAATTGGCGGTCCCAAAAATTACGGCTACGAATACCGAGACCCACAATGAGAAGTTCACACCGAGTGTAAAGTGAAAGGATTGACTCTCAATTATTTCACCAGTGAGGTGGTGAACTTTGGCGTCTTGAAAGAAGCCTTGCAGTCTGGACAGGATGAAAACTTTAAAGTGACTACCAATGAACCGCACAAGACTGTACGTTTGCCCATATGCCAAATCGTCAGTCGGCCATTAGAAAAAGTGTATGAAATCGTGTACCAAAAGAGAGTTCTACTTCCCAGTCACTTCACTTTACCTTACGGGCACACTGATATTGGTCAGCATATAAAAAGGTAAAACGTCCAAGACCGATAGTTTATTGTAACTAGCAATACCAAGCGAGAAAGATGAATCTTTTCACACAGCAAGTATCAAGCGTAAGACTCAAGTCCAAAGAGAAACTCGAGTACGATGCTGTGCCTTGCGATTGCAGGGATGCCGTACGCTGTGACCTCAGCAACTCAGTACCACATCATGGGAAATTTGCTATGACTACTCCTACCATGGAAAGTGATGCTGTGCGAATTAAACCTGACGGATGCGAAAGCTATGCCGATAGTCATCGTACATCTTTTGACTTTACTGGTTTTGATGGTGGATGTCATCGTTATAAATGCATGTGGCTACCACCCTACGGATGTCATCCAGAACTGAGCAAACTCCTGCGGATTTCACCGTACCCTCATCGAAATGAACCTGTGAAAGACGAATATTCGTTCCCTGTGCGATTGCTTGAATACTGCGACTTTGAAAGTCGATTCCAAACCTTCCGAGGAAAATGGCCAAAATATCTGGGAGGACCTACCCCCGAAGAATTAGCCAGAGCTGGATTTGTCTACTTGGGTGAAGGGGATAAAGTCAAGTGCTTCAGTTGCGGTGTGTCACTTCACAAGTGGGAGAAGAAAGATTGCGCTTACATGGAACATGCTCGATGGTCTCCAGATTGTCACTACCTACTTTTAGTGGGACCTCGTCATTTAAGTGGGCATGCCATGTCGTTTAAGAAAGCAGCTGCTTGGCTAGGAGTTAAACGTTAGACAACACCTAGACAAGTATTTAAACCCCATCTAGAAAATAATCTTCAAACATTACCAAACGAATTGCAAGAGAAGATCTACAAGGAAATTTGGCAGGCACTTTCCAGAGGAAAATCTCAATTGGATCAAGTCTGTGTTCTTCCAAATATTTCACTTTAGACGACCATTTACATCAGAAGATTTTATTACCATTCTTAGCCGTTACCCTGAATGGCAGTGGCTAGAAATTACTCACTACGTCCGTCACTTTCTCTCTAGGAGAAGTGTTTGACTAACATAATTATGGATACTTTAAAAGAGAACATTCGTGGTTAGCCTGTGGAGTTGAGAGAACGCATTTACCGCGAGTTGGTCAAAATACAAGTGAAACGCAAAGAACCACTGCATCCGTTACGTCACCGATGTTTGAACCACTGGTACCTAAATGCTATAAAATACTGATTGAGACGAAAATGTTCCAGTGGTCAGACATTGATCAACTACTACCGGACGATAAGGATTGGATTGGTGTTAGTGATTATTTTCACTACAAGGTTGAGATACTGCAACGAATTCCAGAAGAAGAAACTTCTGAACAGTGTGTAATGTGCATATTAGTGACTAAACCATATAGATTAGACAGTGGGGTACGATCATCTAAGTGCAGAATGTACACTTATAGCTTCCGAAAGTAGAGGGTATAAAAACGGACTACCATGCCACGAGCTTTATCATTCGTAATACAACAGATTCCGTGGAAGGACGTCAATGACAATATTCAGACAGTGGAGGATTACCACTGTATTTTACAAGAACTGTGTCCATTGAACTTGGGTCGACGTGTGGTGAGTGTCTTAGTGACTTTCTTTCTGGGATTTCGTTTACCAGCCGATTCCTTGTGGACTCTTTACGAACGGTACATACCACCCAAAACATGAAAGTGGTCCCTTTAAATGTACACTAGAGACTCGTTCTGTTAAAAGCTTTGCGCTTTCATTTTGATACTTCTCGACTTCTACGGGAAAACAAGATTCGTCAACTTTTAGGCACTGATAATGTTTATGACGACGTGTGTGTAGCTTGTGACTTACACCCCCACTGGAAAGATGTACGTGACTGGAAAAGTTGGGGTTTCGAGGCTTGGACAAGAGAAGTGGCACACTAAGCCCAAGATTTGTAATCCTAAAAAATTAAAACGTTCAGTGAAAAAAGTAACTTTTAAACCTGTGTTAGTAACAGTACCAGAAGAAGAACAACCCGTCACCGATGAAACCACTCTCTTCTGGACAGGACTATCATCGACATCCCCGAAAGACCATTCCGGTAGGGCACTTGTGCGACGGTGCCAAGGAGTGTCGAGTCTCTAAGAACATTACACACTGTCCTTAGGACACCACATTTTGGTCACGAAAAATGGTGTACAGAGACTTGTTTATATTTATATTCCATTATGATTGTTTTGATGTGTCTTTTATTCATGTACTTAACCATTTGGCTTTTATGTATTTTTGTCTTTCGTGTTGTTCACAATTAATGATGGCAGTAAACGTGTCCTGAAAAAAGTATAAAAACTCTTGTCTTGTCTGTCTTCGTGTCAAAAGTGACATTCCTTACACTGCTATGTCTCTCCTCACTCGTCCTCCACTTTCAAAGTCATTGACGAACACGTTGATTGTGCCAGTTGGGAGGCCTGATATCTGCGGCATCCCTTTAACATGCTCATTGCCGGACCCAGCGGTTCAGGCAAAACCGAATTTGTCAAACGTTTGATCGGACATAAACATCATTTGATCGATCGCCCACCTCAACGGATCGTGTGGTGTTAAAAAGAGTGGCATTCGGCGCACAGCCTTCTGCAAGAACGTCAAGGTGATCTCATCGTGTTTGTGGGAAGGCATTCCTGGCGGAGACGACGAACTCATGTCTGACCCCAGTCAAACACAATTGGTCATCTTCTACGACATGTTAGGAGGAGACGAAGAAGAAATTAAACTGTGGTTTACGCGCAAGGGGCATCATCGTAATGCTAGTGTCATTTACATCACTTAAAATTTGTTTCAACAAAGTAAAGCCCATCGCACCATCAGTCTCAATGTTCATTACGTGGTCTTGTTTAAAAGCCCTAGAAATAAATCGCTAGTGGAAGTCTTAGCCAAACAGTTAGGAACGCCTTGGCTGACTCATGCGTACGAAAATGCCACTCAAACCCCACACGCCTATTTGCTCGTGGATTTAAAAACCACTACCCCCGAGTATTTGTGATTTCGTACCCATTTGTTTCACCACTGGTGCCAAGACGGAGGGCCTGTTGTGTACACGTCCCCGTCGTCGACTTAACCACAACAACAACCAAAACAAAATCTATAAAAACCTAGGTCACTTTGGGTCTGTCTCACACAGCGTTTACATGACGACTCTCCAGTCTCATCTTCCCGTGAAACTGATTCGTGCCTTTTACGGCATCGGTCGCGAAAGAAATCCACAAATACGTGCTCGTGTCTTAGAAGCCAGTCTCAAAGAAGTCTTACGATGGTTTACGGTGACACCACGCCAATTACTGCAAGGCATCATTCACAGTCCACATCAAACCAAACTCTTTTTGACAGAAACAAAGTAGCCTTGACGCAGCTGGCCGATCCTTGCATCGACACTCAAACCAAAAAGCAAATGATTTTGAAACCTGGAGGTAGAGGTTCTCTATGAGGTGTCATCATTCGTTCCCTCTTAAAATGGGATACTAATGCTCCCAAAGTTCTCCCCAAGAAAAAGTCACTCCCCGACGTACCCAGAAGAAAATGAAAAAGAGCAACGGTGTCAAGACCAGGTCACAGCCTCAGAAAAAGAAAAAGAAAAGTCCACATGATAAAAGCTACTACCCGCAAGAGAGGCACTGCCGCCAGGACGCAACCTTATATACGGAAAACACGATCTGCCGCATCGGTGACCGCATCTCCAGTAGCCTCAGGGTCTTCCACTTCTCCGGCGATGCCAGCCAGACCCAATGTTACACCTGTTCTTGCTAATTTGATGAAACATTGGAAATCAGGGTCTCCAAAATCTTCTCATCCAGCGGTGACACCCTTTTCGTCTTTAGCGGTAGTGGCCGCTGCTCACAAAGTTTCTGCCCCCAAAATCAAAGTCCAAGAGAGATCGGGTATGTTACAGAGTTTACTGGATTTGTCCAAGCAAGAACTGTCCCGATTTAGTCCGTTGCGAACTCCCCAACTGATGCCTGTCATCAAGTTGATACGACTTAAAGACAATCAGTGGCGACGCATTCCAGTATAAAAAAGACCTGAGACAAACAATAGGGATCAGTGTTTTTGTGATCCTGAACACCCAGTGATGTCCCCTTAAAGAAGTGCACACCGTTACCATGGTCGTTGTTCTGTCCAAAACGGAGGAAGGGAAAAGAAAAGGACATTCTCGTCATCAGAAAAAACGCATCGCCAGGCATGGACGTCACTCCCTGAAAAGACACACTCGTCCAAAGAAAAGGACACGCCACCAAAGGGGAGGTTTCTTTGGCCTTTTATGTCAAATGGAAAAATTAGTAGATAATTTTGCCACAAAGTTAAAGGACAAGCTCCAAAAGAAACAATAAGATAAAAGGACGCATGTCGAGTCATGGACTTCATTGTATTTTGTGCACCAAATGATGTTCCCTCATCGTCGTTCTCCTGTCCAGAAAGTAAAAAGTTAAAGACAGTCTCGTCATCCGAAAAAGCGCTTAGCCAAATATCGACGTCACCCACAGAAAAGACACTCGTCCAAATAAAAAGAGGAGCCACCAAAGAGGAGGATTGTTTGGCGATTTTGGAAAACACATCGTCACCTTTATGACAAAGCGATAGTCACAAAAAAGGATAAAAGGCCATTTGCCAAGTCATCGACGTTAGTGTATTTTTGGTGTGTGTCCCAGAATCAACCAATCAACCGAGAAACAAAGATGTCACCCCCCAAAAGATATCCTTCTTCTATCTCCAAAGGAAAGAAATGGAAAGGACTGCCTCCTCGTTTAGTCAAACATTGGGACATGTTGTCTGTCCTGTCCAAAGCTTCTAAGCCCATGCGAAAACAACTTATTTGAAACCGCCTCCAAAGACGTCATCGATACCGTGAGCGAATGTTGTCTGAATGTCTTGAAAGGAACGATACCTTTGTCTAAACATCAGACAAAAATGCTTAGCCAAACATCGACACGTTCTTCGCGAAATGGTCCAAAGGAAAATACCTATTCATCAAAAGAAAAAGATGTTGGTGCAACGCGGAGGAATTTTGCCCCTGTTAGAACTACTTACCAATGTAATATCGAGACCTATGTTGGGTATGTTGGAAAGAGTTTTACCCGCTCTAGCTCCACCATAGCTCCAAGATAAAAGGGGCCTCTAGAGTCCAAGAATCTCAGACGTGACCCTTGAAATCCAATGGAAGGACGAAAACTGACATTAGTACTTTACAAACGATGGATGGAGTACCATGGTTGGCAAGAACAACGGACCCCACATTTACCTAACAATCCTCATTAGACCGAGATGACACTGTTACAACACGAATTGCAATCGTTGATGGATCGCAATGATTTGTCCGAAACAGAGAAATCACAACGGTACGTTCAACTGTTTCAACGACTGCCACTCTTTCACCAGGAAGCTTTAGACGAAACAGCTCAGCCAACTCTGAAAGATTTTAAGACACTGATGAAAAGTCCATCACCACCACTACCACCTATAGCGGTCAAGATAGAAGCAGCCCCACGGATGCCTGAGGAAGAAAAGGCACGAGAAGTCTTTCAAACACCGTCAGCAACTCCCATCCCTAGTAAGATTGCAGCGTCCATGTTGACCCCTTCCCCTACACCCCAACGAGAAGAACTTAAAGCTTGGATTAAAAAGATGATGTCCACTCCTCCTTCGACAGAAGTCAGTCAGAAAGAAGGGAAACCAGAAGTGAAAAAAGAAAAGAAGACCAAAGCCATCCCATTACCACCACCAGCGAAGAATGGATCACTTATTAAAAAATGGAAAAGGTGATAGCCAGCATTTACTACGCTCCATCCCATCCTGCAGGTTACGGAGGAGTTCAGAAATTGTATCGTACTGCCAAAACAAGACTGAAAAGTGTCCGTTTACCTCAAGTGCAACGATGGTTACAAGAACAAGCCACGTACACCTTACACAAACCCATCCGCCGAAAACTTTTCAGAAGTCGCACCCGAGTGGAAGGCATCGATCATCAATGGCAAGCTGATTTAGCCGATGCCTCTCATTTGGCCACCTACAATCGTGGCTACAAATATTTGTTTTGTGTCATCGACGTCTTTTCCAAATTTGCCTGGCTCGTGCCATTGTCTTCCAAATCGAGCAGTGAGTTAGTGCGAGCCCTCAAACTGGTGTTGAAACAAAGTGGTCGTCAACCTCTTCGATGGGAAACCGACAAAGGCACCGAATTTCTGAACCAAGCTTTCCAAAAAGAATTAAAAAAACGTGACATTCATTTTTTAACCACCGAGAATCCCGAAACCAAAGCCAGCATCGTGGAACGTTTTCAACGCACCTTGAAAGAACGTATGTGGAAATATTTTACACATCAACACACTCTCAAGTACATCGACGTCTTGCCACACATCGTCGAATCGTACAACCAATCTTACCATCGGAGCATCTGACGTGCCCCCAAGAAGTGACTCCCGACAACGAAGTGACCGTCTTCGATCGCCTGTTTGGTACGTCCCCGACTGTGACTGTCCCCAAGAAGGGTGAAGTGTTCGCAGTTGGAGATTGGGTGCGCATTGGTAAAACCAAATGCACTTTCGACAAAGGTTACTTACCCAATTGGACCACCGAATTGTTTCGTGTCACTGAACGAGTGCGTGGTGGCCGTTATCCTCCCGTCTATAAATTGGAAGACATGAACGGGGAAGTGTTAAAGGAACGTTTTACTTACCCGAGTTACAACCTGTGACCAAAAAAAGAAGACGAAGTGTACGAGATAGAAAGCATTCTCTACCAAAAAACACGAAAAGTGGAAAAACGACGTGTCAAAGAAGTCAAAGTACATTGGAAATTATATCTGCCTAGTTTTGACTCTTTGATCGACGCTTCGCAAATCATCGACTATAAAAAGAAGTGACAATCATGACATTCAACACAGCTTAAGCTACAGCAGTGACGACTCCTTCGCCCAGTTCTTCTCTGCAAGATCTACAAATGCAACACTTGTGGGTGTGGTGTGGAGAACGGGTGCCTAAAACGCAAATCGTCTTTTTCTGCCAAATCTTTGTGGTGTATTGTGTCATCGGTGCTGCCATTGCCAATTTGAGTTTGCAACAAGGAGACAAACAATTGTGGACCATTTTACTCAGCAGTTGCATCGGTTACCTTCTCCCCAATCCGTCTCTAAAATATTCCTGGTACCTTGCGTCCTACGTCAGTCACCCTTCCAACAGTCACCATAACCATTACAACAATCCTCTTTTAGACGCTCCTCTGACCTCCATCGATCCCTGGGACACTAGAACTCTGGAATTATGAATAACCAATTTTAGTTAACGTTTCCAGTGACAGTTCCATGGAGGTGTTTCCCAAAAACATTTTGTGCTGTTTCACGGCCAGATTACCTCAGGCCATTCAATTGGGTCACGATGCCCATTGCGAAGTGGCTTTGGTGGAAATGATTCACCCTACACAAATCCTCAATATCCTTCCAAATCAAAACACTTTTAAGGTGGAAATTCATGACGAGCAAGTACAAAAAATCTTGGATGAAAGCACAACTGCAGGTGACTCTATGAAAACACGAGACCCCAAAACTAAACGGCCTGCTTCTCTGTTGACCATTCCTGCAGGCTTTTATTTAAGCGGTCAACATCTGGTGAACGCGATTGCTACCAAATTCAATGCCATGTTTGGCAAAGCCTTGGAGAAAAACAGAAAAAGTGTCACCCTCGAGTACCATAAAATAGCTCGTTGCTTGGTGATCAAATGTTCAGAGGACAAAGTATTGGCCATTACATTTTGTCCTGAATTGTATGACATTTTGGGTGGAGACCCCAAGCTGATCAAGATTAAAAACAAAATACCAGCCGTTACAATCAACTTGGATTTTGCGAAATATTTTCGAGTCCCTGTAGAAATGAACCAAGGACTGAATTTGATCTTTGGATGCTTCGATGTGCTGGAGTACAACGTGGTGGGGCACACCTCCGTACCGTTACTGCGTGTCATTCCTTTCAAAGTGGATTCTGCCACGAAAACTGACGAGGAAGGTGGAAACACCTATCACGTTCACCGCAAATTTGTACATCCTCACTATCTGCCCGTCAGTAAGTGGAATTTCCACACTGTCAACATTACTATAAAAGGAGATCTGGGACAAAATATTACATTCACCAAAGGGAAAATCACAGTGAAACTCCATTTTCGAAAACAATTAATCTAACCCTTTGTCAGTCATGTATCCTGTGTACCAAGCAGTTGCTTGACATGGAGGACATGGTTTAGGAAATATGCTGAAATCGGCCTTTCGTTCGGTGGCTCCCATGTTGAAACAGATGGTGACACGGGGATTGCACGCCTTGACAGATGCGCTTTGTCGCAAGGCAAAGAATTTCTCCAAAATGTCATCACTGACGAACAAAACCCGAAAGACTCTTTTGTGAGAGCAGGTAAAAATGACTTGCTTCAAACTGGCAAAGACATTTTGGGCCGACGAGAAACTCCTATAAACACCGCTTACGTTGCTGAGTCAGACGATCCTGCTTCCATGACGCCACAGCAAGGACAAGGCAGAAAAAGACGACGAAGACACCCCTTCAGAGGACTTTACACCCCTAGAGCTAGAAATACTAAGAAAAGAGGCTTTTACATTTTTGATTATTAAAAAAATTACAGAAAGAAAATGATGCACCGAGAGTCTTGCGCCTGTTGCAAGTCGGAAATGGATCTGTATGTCATGCCACCCACCATGATGACGATGCAAGAATCCCAGTGGCTTGAATTTCATCCCGTCTCCTCTTTGACGGATTCAGCTCCCATCGAGTTTGAAATCAAAGGACAGCCCGAAGATTACATCGATCTGAATAGCAGTTACTTGTATCTGAAACTGAAAGTGATCAAAACAGACAACCCCAATCCGGGAGCCGATGCTACAGCAGCTTCCGTCAACAATTTCATGCATTCCTTGTTCAGCGAAGTGGATTTGTACTTGAATAACAAACTGGTCATCGGTAGAATGGATACTTACCCTTACCGAGTGTACCTGGAAAATCTCCTGACATATGGAAAAGAGGTCAAGAACACTCATCTGGATGCTTGGTATGGAAACCTAACACAGCAGGTGAGAACAAATTTAACGACATAGCCCTGACAGCAGATGACGATCGTCACAATGTGGGCATTAACGATCGTCGAAAGAGAAACCTGCAAGGACGTAGTTTAGAACTGATGGATCGTTTGCATTTGAACATGTGGTTGCAAGACAAGTGTTTGCTCAACGGAGTAGATATCCGCTTGAGAATGAACCGTAGTAGTACCGCTTTCCATTTGATGGCTCATGCCAACGAGTACAAAACCTTCATCCAAGAAGCCATTCTTTACGTGCGCCGCGTGGACGTGTTACCTAAAGCGGGAAACGACAGCAGCCACACGATGATCCGAACGACCGCCAAGTATCCGATACGACGCGTGGAAGTTGAAACTTTCACGATTGCTACTGGACTCTGATCCATGATCAAAGATGATCTGTTCCAAGGGCAGTTACCCAAACGTTTAATCGTTGGTATCGTCAGCAATGCAGCCCTCAACGGGGCCCACGATCAAAATCCTTTCCAGTTTAAGCACTACAGAGTGTCCAAGATCGAAGCCAGTCGCGATGGCAAGACCATGTGTACCAGGCCCTTCCAACCTAACTTTACCCAGAAGAATTACTTGAGATCGTGCTTGTCCCTGTACGAAGCTGCCGGACAGCTAGGAACCAACACTAGCCACGGTATTTCGTACGAAGATTATGAAGGAGGTTACACTTTGTGGGCCTTTGATTTCACTCCAGACCAAGGCAGCGACGAGGGACATTTCCACTCTATAAAATCTGGTCACCTGTGTGTGGAACTTCAGCTTGTGGAAGCTCTTGCCGAGACGGTGAACATTAACCTGTATGCCGAATACGATAATACCATAGAAATCAACAGTATGAGAGAAGTCATTCTAGACTATTAGAAACTATGGAAGACTCCTATCCGTCTTTGAACAGTAGAGAATCTTTGGAAATGGAATGGGAGGATACCGTGAAAGCAGAACCCCAAGACAAAGACGAAGAGGACGTTGTGGTGGTCACGTCCAGATGGCCAGAACAAGAACAACATTTAGTGTCCTGTTTTGCCAAACACCTGGCGGAGACAATCACGGAATTGATCAAGAAAGATTGCTATGGATGTCAAAACGATCATCCCAGTCAAATTGAACACGATAAATGTCTGATGATGAGTCAAGAAGAAAAAGTGGACTAGTATCTGGACGAAGCTTGGAGTCTCATCTCGGAAGAAGCAGTGTTGCATGAGTGGTATAAAGACTTGCGTGATCATTCCTGCCCTCCATTGACTACTCTAGAGATCTATCGTATCGAAGCTCTCTTAGCCCAGAGTGCAGAGACGAAACAAAGAAACGGTTAGTTGTCAGAGATTTTCAAACAAAAAGTCAGAATTGAATTGATGACTTATCATTACCTGTGAAAAATTAAAAACAAAAATTAAAAATGGATACCTGGGATCTTTATTACCATTTGAACAACAGTTCTTACACTGCTTCTTGGAATCCTGTCGTGTGTGCTAAAGATGAACTACCTCATCGCAAACCTCAAGACCATCAAGCTTATGTCATCAAGACAGACAACAATCATCTCCCAGGAATCCACTGGGTAGCCGTCTACTTCCCAGAAGAGGATTGTGTGGAGTATTTTGATTCGTATGGATTACCTCCTTTGGAAGACGACATCATTGACTTTATGAAAAGTACTGCCCAGACGACACGATTCAATAATGTGAAATTACAAGGCACAGATTCTATGGTGTGTGGACAATATTGTGTGTATTTTCTTCATCAACGCAGTCTTGGATATTCTTTAGAACATTTAGTGACTTATTTTGATCGTAACTCTTCTAGAAACGATGAGAAAGTAGATCGATGGTTTTGTGACTGTTATGGCTATCTTTTGTCTTTAGCTAGGAAACGTAGTGTACATCAATGGCCTCACAACTTCCACCAGTGGAAATCTCACATGATTTCACAACGTTGTCAACCTTGGCAAAAATAATTTGTTTGATGTCATTGCTAATTGTTAGTGGTTAGTTGTTTGTTGAATAAAAATGTTCTGTTTAAAAAAAAAAAAAAAACGCTTCTGTCGTTTGTTTTCCAAGAAATCACTGTGAATATATGCTCTTTGATTTTCTCTCTATCCCTCACCATGACATGAGTTATCATAGCGTTCCGACCCAAGAAAAACCCTAGTAGGGATGTTTTCTATCGCGTCCGCGTTTGAACCATATAAAGCGGGTCGGTCTCCAGTCTGGTCGGAACATACGGACATATCGATCCACGGGATCAACAAAGAAAATCGCCACAACAACCTTAGCTGGCACAGCAAAAAGATACATCAAACAAACCACCACATTCACAAAGGTATCCATTACAAACCTTGAAGAAGCACTAGAAGAAATCGAAACTACAAAAGGACGGAAACCAATGCAAATACAAGTGGAAACGGAAATCGAAATAACTAAATAAGAAATTACAGGGGAAAAACCAGCAACAACAATACAGACACGAGGTCATGCAAACGACAACGTAACAACAACAATAATAACAACAACAACACTAGAAACCATAAGCCAAAGAGAAGGGCACCAGAACCGCAATTATGAACCAAAAACAACACGAATCGAAGAAGCCACATCAAGCAACACAGTAACACCAACAACCAACACCCCACTAACAACAGAAACTGAAAAACGCATGATCATAAACGAAACCACGATCTCAAGGACACAGGACAGCTATAACAAGGCAGAGGATATGAACACACAACTACCAATACTAACCCATGACAACAAAGGAACAACTGCAACAACAACAGCAACAGCAACAACACCAACGGAAGGAGATAATAACAAGGAAAATGGAAAGAATAACAAAGAAGGAGATATAACACCTCCAACAAACATGAAACGAAATGCCACCAGCAACAACAGTAAAAACACTAAAGACAACAATGAAATCTTCATACAAGAACACACCATCCATACCAGCCAAGTAGCAGGAATATCTGCACATAAAAGACCAAAAGAGATGGAAGAAATAGGTAAATCACTACAAGACAGCGAACACGGACAACAAAAACAAAACAACAATTACCATAGCACACTGGAATATGAGGACTACGCCAATTCACCAAAAGGAAAACAGCCAGCCAAAGGGGCTCCCAAAACTAAGGCAGCACTAAACACAAAGAAACAAATATCAACAAAACGAGCAAACACCACAGAATTATACACAAACAACACCAACAACACAGGCAACAACTGCACCAAGGGCAATGCAAAGACGCACGAGAATCGACCACCTTGCTTACTCTATTTCCAACTCAAAACAACAAAGTACCATCAACAACAACAACAACAACAATAACAGTAGGAAAAGAAACCAGAAAGAAAATGGTGGAGGACACCGTAAAAAGGGGTGCAACACCATCAGGAAACAATAAACGAAAGACCACCATCAACAACAACACTAAGGACAACAATAATAACAGAAAAAGAAAGTACACCATCCACAACAGCCAAGAGGCAGGACCCTCTAAATATATCACACCAAAGGAAATGGAAGAAATAACAAAAGCCCTACAAGAAAGCGAAGAACAAATACAAGAAAAACGAGAAAAAGAAACAAACACCATCTACCGAGCTGCATTAGAATATAACGACCACACCACGACATCCAAAGGGAAACATCCACTCAAAGGAACACTCAAAATGAAGAGAACAAGCATACATCCGAACGAGCACCAACAAACCGGGATGAACCAAAAGCAACACGGATCAAAGAACAAACACCAAACAACACAATAACATCAACAACCAACACCCCACCAACAACAGAAACTGAAAAACACATGTTCATACATGAAACCACGTCCACAAGGACACAGGACAGCTACAACAAGGCAGAGGAAACGAACACACTACTACCAATAATAGCCCATAACAACAAAGCAGCAACAGTCACAACACCAAGTGAAGGAGATAATAACAAGAAAAATGAAAAGGATAACAAAGACGGAGATATAACACCCCCAACAAACATGAAACGAAAAGCCACCAGCAACAACAGTAAAAACACTAAAGACAACAATAAAATCTTCATACAAGAACACACCATCCATAACAGCCAAGTAGCAGGAACATCTGCACATAAAACACCAAAAGAAATGGAAGAAATAGATAAAGCACTACAAGACAGCGAACACGGAAAACAAAAACAAAACATCAATTACCATGGTACACTGGAATATGGGGACCACGACATATCACCAAAAGGAAAACAGCCAGCTAAAAAGGCGCCCAAAACCAAGGCAGCACTAAACACAAAGAAACAAATACCAACAAACCGAGGCAACACCACAGAATCATACACAAACAACACCAACAACACAGGCAACAACTGCACCAAGGGCAATGCAAAGATGCACGAGAATCAAACACCCTGCTTTCCTCTATTTCCAACTCAAAACAACAAAGTACCATCAGCAACAACAACAACAACAATAACAGTAGGAAAAGAAACCAAAAAGACAAAAGCAGAGGACACCGTAAAAAGGGGAGCAACGCCATCAGGAAACAAGAAACTAAATCCCACCACCAACAACAACATTAAGGACAACAATAGAAACAGAAAAAGAAAGTACACCATCCACAACAGCCAAGAGGCAGGACCTTCTAAACATATTACTCCAAAGAAAATGGAAGAAATAACAAAAGCCCTACAAGAAAGCGAAGAAGAACAAATACAACAAAAAAGGCAAAAAGAAACAAACACCATTTGCCGAGCTACATTAGAATATGAAGACCACGCCACGACACCCAAAGGCAAACAAGCACTCAAAGGAACACTCAAAATCAAGAGAACAAGCAATACAACCCGATGAGCACCAACAAACTGAGACAGCACCAAAAAACCCAAAACAAGCAACGCTAACAACAACACAGATGACAACAATAACAATGGAACGCCAAAGAAACACAAATATCATTCTGCACATTTGACGCTGTTCATTAGTAGCCCCAACGATAAATTCCTGAAAATAAATACCAAAACACTGGCAACTGCTTTGACGCAACACCATAGGGATATATTCAAATAATAAGACCACGAAGCAAATACATTATCATATGGTGCACCTCCAAGAACCAGGTTGCCGAATACAAAAAAATACCCAAATTGCAGGGATGAAAGTTACAGTTTAACCACACCGGGCAAATTATACACCCGAAAACTACAACAAGCAACCACTAAGTCTAAGCAGCATCACACAGGCACATGGCAAGGACACAGGTAAGGACTGCCTCAACAAACAAGGAAACAAACAAAACTCAACAATAACCATCTGGCAATGGAATTGCAGAGGACTATATGCAAATCACGCCGAATTGGTAGCAACAATAAACGACACCTCCCTTAAACCTGATATAATATGCCTTCAGGAAACAATGTTACCAACAACCTGCACGAAATTACCAAAGATCAAAGAATACGTCACCAACTATCATAAAAATCGGCCACATGGAAACCGAGGTGGAGGAATATATATATATATATATATATATATATATATATATATATATATATATATATATATATATATATATATATATATATACATATATACAACTCAATACCGGAAGTAACCGAACTTGAAACTAAAGTCGACACAGAAAACAATCACATCGAACACCAAGGAATCCTAATCAAAATGGAAAATAAAACCATCGCAATCTACAACATCGACGACCCCCTACCCACACCATGAACCCCACACACAGCCTCCAACAAATCCTCCACCAAAGAAACAAAAATAGCATTATATGCGGGGACATTAATGCGCACAACAAAGAGTGGGGAGGAAACCACACGGATTTAAGGGGAAAAAGGGTGGAAGATTACGCCAGAAACAACTAACTCCTTATATTAAATACAGGAACACCTACAAGAATAGACACTGCGACTGGAAACCTCACAACGCTGGACCTAAGACTTGCTACACCATCTATCGCACAAATTACTAATTGGGAGGTACTGCAACAAAGTACCATGGGTAGCGACCACTTCCCAATAAAAACAACCATCTATCTACGAAGCTCAGGAGAACAACAACGGAACCCACAAAAATGGAAAAAAGAACAAGCAGACTGGACCCAATTCCAAGCAATACTAGGCAATATACATATTGAAGACCTTCAGAGCAATGACGCTAACACCTGCTATAACAACATTACCGAAGTTATCAACACTGCAGCGCAAGAATCAATACCAAAAACAAGTGGAAAGACAAGTAAAGGCCATGTGCCCTGGTGGACTGAGGGATGCAAAAAGGCAGTCCAAGAGAAAAAAATGGCACTTAACCGGTTCCAACGCACAAAACTATCTATCGACCTAGCCACATACAAACAACAAGAAACCATCGTAAAAGCAGTCATCAAAGAAGCTAAACAAAAATCTTGGAAAGAATACTGCTCCACGCTCTCCCATCGCACCAAATCCAAAGAAGTATGGGCAAAAATTAAAGCCATCAGAGGAAACGCCCCTAAATCAACACCAAAAATAGTGGGAGCACAAACTAACCAGGAAAGGGCGGAACTACTAGCATAACACTTCGCCCATGCTAGCAGTAACTTAAACCATACACAGACCTTTATGACACAAAGACAACTCATGGAGGACAAATACCCACACATATTTACAGACCAATGCACAGAACAAATCAGCAATAACTCACCTCTAAACGACTACTTTACACTATATGAATGGAAACAAGCACTGCATAACAAAAAACTCACTGCACCAGGTGAAGACAAGCTATGATGCATCATATACAAACAACTACCACCAAACATGCAACGGATAGCAGTGGACATGATAAACTAATATGGAAAACAGGAAACATACCAGCACCATGGAAACAAGCAATCGTCATGCCAATACCAAAACCCGGCAAAGACACAAAAGTTGTTACATCGTACAGACCCATCTCACTAACAAATTCCATATGAAAAATAATGGAAACAATGGTAACCAATAGGATTGAACACCACATGGACGCAAACAACCTCCTGACAGAAAACCAAAGCGACTTCCGCAACAAAAGAACCACAATCGACCAACTAATCAGATTAGAAGTGGACATTAAACTAACCTTTAACGCTATACAAAAATCACAAAGACACCTCATAGCAATCTTCCTAGACCTGGAAAAAGCATTCGACCTAGTATGGACCAAAGGACTCATCTCCCAATTAAACCAATATGGAATCAACGGAAGGATGCATCGATGGATAGCGAACTTTTTAACAGGTCGACAAATTAAAACTAGAATAGGCGACAAAACCTCAAACATATACACACTAGACAATGGACCACCACAAAGGAGTGTAATAAGCCCCACGCTGTTCAACATAATGGTCAACAACCTCATCGACTACATCGACAACTCCATTAGTCTGTCCCAGTTCGCCGACGACAGCGGAATCTGGAAAGCGGGAAATCCTAACAACCAAACATACCTCAACCAACTACAGAAGAACCTCAACTCAATATCAAGGTGGGCGACCAACTGGGGGTTCAAAATCTCCAGCGACAAAACAGTTGGAATGCTCTTCTCACCAACAAACAAACGCAAACCCAAATATCCAACTTTGTACCTGCAAGGGACACCAATTAATTTTGTCAAACAGACATACTTCCTAGGCATGACACTAGACGAACACCTCACTTGGAACCACCACATCAAAGACCTAATCAACAAATGCAAACAAGATCTCAACTTACTAAAACATCTAAAAGGAACATCATGTGGAGCAGACCAGCATACACTGCTCATTCTTTACAAGGCCCTAATCAGAGCCAAACTAGACTATAGATGTCAAATATACGATTCGGCAAACAAAAACCTTCTTAAAAAACTAGACAGCATCCAATACAAGGTACTCAGAATATGTACAAGTCTACTACCAAACACATCAAACGACAAACTACAAATACTAACAGGAGACCTACCTCTACACATCAGAAGAGAAGAACATATACTATGATATGGTATTAGAAACTCCATACACCCAGAAAACAACCCAACCAGTACAGCATTCAGAAACTACGAGAAACCATTCAGCTCAAAACTAGTACCAAACCCTCCAGCTTGCAAGAAAGCCCACACACTAAAAGAAGAAATGCAAATAACACAAACTCAGGCAGAATAGCGTAAAATCTACGACCCCACACCATGGAAGAACAACGCACCTACAGTAAACCTTACAGTCAAGACAATGGAACATAAACAGCACAACCCCTGGAAACTCCTAACTGCAATTGCTAAATTCTTAGAGGAACAATACGCTCTATATACAAAAGTATACACAAATGGCTCCAAATCCCAAGAACTCAACAGAACAGCAGCAGCTGTCATAGTGCCAGAACTCCACACAAAAATCGAAGCTAGACTACCTGACGGGTGTTCCATTTACACAACGGAATTTTGGGCAATTAAAAAAGCCCTGACATGGATAAAGACCCAAACCAGCAAAACACATGTAATTATCACAGATTCACTAAGTGTCCTGAAATCCATAGAAACAGGATCATCTAAAAGCCGGGGTAACATGCTAGAGGAAACAATGTTTATTCTACGAGAACTGGAATCGAACCAGTTCAAAGTGGAATTCCTATGGGTACCTTCCCATATCAACCTATCTGGCAACGACAAAGCTGATCTCGCAGCCAAGCAAAGTCTACAACACAGCGAAATCCAAATCATTGACTACAGCGTCCAAGAACTATACAGCAAAGTCAGACAGCGGAACAACCAAAAATGGCAACAACATTGGGACAACTCCAACAAAGGCAGACACCTTTACCAACTACAAAAGGAAGCAACCAGAAGCATCAGGATACCCAAAACACTCCAAAATAAAAAACTACAAGTGATCAACAGAATTAAAACAGGGAAAACGCTCCTACAAACTAGCTTGGGAAAACACATAACGGACGAACAAAACGACAACACAAATTGCCCACACTGCGCAGAATGGGAAACACTTCACCACATATTCAATGACTGCAATAAATATCACATACAGAGGAACAACTTCAAGGAGTACCAACAACGACTCGGCTCACCAACAATGTACCCAGAAATACTGGACAAAACAAAGAACAAAAACCTAGAAACAACCTACAACAACATTATCCTATTCCTGACGGGAATTGACAAATTCAAACACATATAATTACAACAAACCACCAATAGCACACAAAGAAGAACCAAGCCATATTACGAAGTACATGTTAAATGGACTATGGCTTGGGGCCAGCCAAACGGCAAGTCCAAACACGAAACATAAATACACAATAAAAAGCTATATCCCCAACATATTTCCTGCATGCGAACACCTGATACCTAAGCAACTCCACTGCATGAGACCGACCATCACCCCCCGACATGATCCCACCATACTCTCCCCTTCCTTACTTCCCACTCACCGTCTAGCACTACATCCATGAAACTAAACCAAGACACTAGGACAATAGACGGACTGATAATAAACAAAAGAAGAAGCTGCAAGAAACATAACGTGCAAGCCAAATCGGCCGGACACAAATCTACCGACAACCACGACAACAACATAAAACAAAAGGTACAAGAAATAGAAGTAAAGGACGGACACAGAAAAGCCATACAAACCTCTCAATCAAGACTGACCAAAGACCTCCCACCAAAGCCCCGACACCAGGACGGAAGAAGTGAAGAAGAAGGAATTACATTATCGTTCTACGTATCTTTATTTTTATTATTCCTTATTTATTCTATTCACCTACCTAATTAATGACAATTTTAATTTAGATTATCTATAAATTGAATTTCTTTCTTTATTTTATTCACCTATCTAAATTATTGTAAATTTAGTTTATATTATCTAGTTTACTTTTATAAGAATTTAAATTACTTGATGACTACCGGACAAGCAAGTGGTCTTGTAGTCGGGAAGCACTACCCGCTAAGCCACAGATCAAAGGAAATCTAAACCCTTGGAGCAATCCAGGAAGCTCTGCCAGCTGCCCCTTCCCCAACCCGGAAAAAGGCATGATAATACAGCCCTCACACCCACTCCCCCATCCGGACAAGCAAACCTAAAGGAGGTGAGGGCCATAAAACAGGTGCTAGGGAAAACAGACTAGCAAATACATGAGTGGGACCCTGACGTCAACAAGCCAGTGTTGACCAAAGCTTTTCTGCTATGGCCCATGTACCAAGGCAGAACATGGGGGAACGGGTGGGGTGGGGTGGTGGATTTGGAGAGGCTGTGAAGTAGTTGGAAAGCTCTACTCACTACAACACATATCAAAGGAAATCTTAAAACATGGAGCAGTCCAGGAAGCTCTACCTGCTGCTCCACAATCTTCCTTCCCCCACACCCAACCACAAAAGCCAACAAAAGCGTACCGGACAAGCAATATCTAACCAGGTCGAGGTACAATTCCTCCTCGCAAGAAGGAGCTATTGTTGTCCCCACTCGAACTGGCCAAGCTGTGAAGTAACAAGGGAATCTCTACCCGCGACTTCACAAAACAAAGGAAAAGGCAGTCCAGGAAGCTCTATCTGCTGATACAAACATCCCTCTCCTCACACCTACCCACAAAGACAAGCGAAAAGACGGGCATAAAACTGGTGCTAGGGAAAACATGCTAGCATATACCCGGGTGGGATGCTGATAGTGGCAAGCCAATGCTGACTAAAGATTTCCCACTAAGAACCCGCTCACGAGGCGAAATTGTGGGAGTTGAGGAGAGAGAGTCCCCCCCCCCCTTAAAACCACGAGTCTTCAGTTTGGCATGTGAAGACCGAAAAGATAACAAATTCGATCCTTTGGCTCCACCATCTAAAACAACAACCGCCAAAATCTAAGCACAAAGAACGCTAATGGGATGGCTAACGTCCTGCACATTGGAAACCCTTTTAGACAAACGCACAAATACAGCAGCAGCAGCAGGAACCAGACAGAGGTTTTGTTGACTGCCATGTGGACACCAAAGAGTTCTCCTTCTCTTTCCGCCGATGCAGGCCGTATCGTGAAGGAAAACCTGCCGCCAGACGGGGACGCAATCTTAGACAGTAAAAAGATTGCCATCACTCCCCGTTAACAAAAACAGCCCTTTTCAGGGCTACCCCCAATACTCTCGAAAAGACATACTAATTCAATTGCTAAAAAATTTTGTGTGTTTATGTTTTAAAAATAGAATTGTGTCTATAAGCACTTCGTTTCTTTTGTCAGTAAAATCCACACTTCGTTTCTCTGTCTTGTCGAATAGGGCATGTCTGTGTTTGTAAGTAAAAAAAAGTCAACGTGAGTGTTTCTTTTAGGTCCGCGCTTGATGTAATAGTAATAGTGGTATTGTAAATTTTGTCATGGGGTTTGCCTCGGTTAGTTGTGGTAGGGGTCTTGTATGGGGGGGGAGCTGTTTCTGGGGTGGTTGTGGAGGGGCGGGGCTGGGTCCCGGCGGGAGATTTGGTTGCTGGGTCTGTCAGTTGGGGGTGATGGAGTGCGTCCGGACGGGTACTAAAAGGTCAAAAGGCCCAGACCGGGGCCAAGTGCCCTCTTAAATGGACAGCGGTTCAGCCTAGGATCGCAAGCAGTCGCGGAAGCCACCGAGCAATACGCGACTATAATCCGTTTACTGGTTACTGGTTTGGTGTCAGGGGAAGCACTACGGGGCCTTGGCCTCCTATCTGCGAAAGGCTGGAGCCTAAGAGCACAAGTAAATAGAACAACTTTGCTCTTAATTTGGGACAATAGAGAAAAAGAAGGAAAACACCGGCCCAGGAAACGCAGAGGAGGTAATATACAGCAACAGGAGGAGCGAATTTCGCAGACTCAGTTAGCATGTAGCCAGGCTACTGCGTTCCAAGGAGAAGACAAACCCCAGCAAATGACCCAGCCTAGTACAACAACTACAAGGGCCCAGAAAAAGGTCATTATTGCCCAGGACAAACCAGACCACGATCTGGTGCAGCGAAAACAACAACAACAGCAACAACAACAACAGCGTCAAGACAGGGAGACATCTGTTAGTATTGTTGCTCAAACTCCAAAAGGTAGGACTCCACCTGCAAGTGAAACAACTTCTCCTATTCAAATGCAGCAGGAATTTTCGAAAGCATTGGAAGGATTAAAAACGTTTATTAAAACAGTACAAGAACAAAGCACTACTGTAATGGTGGAGGAAGAAGCAAATGACAGTAGAGAAGAGCAGGCAAAGAGGGAGCAAGAAGAGGAATGCGGCCCAGATAAACAAAGGCTTCACGATCTTGGAATGATAGAGACCATAGAAGACACCAAAAAGGCGGGAAATTTAGTCAGCGCCATTACGTACTTGAGATGGAGGTCTCTCAGAACAAGAAAACCAAAGCCACAACAATGGATATTTGGGAGACGCATCTTACATAGCTACTGTCAGGAGGCATACAGAAAACACCCCATGTCGACTCTAATTGAAGCCACTGAGTACTTAACAGAACTACATGGGTTGGAGGGTTTCCCTACTCAGCACTATGAAGAAACTCGAACTGCCCAAGAAATATAGAACGAAGAAAACCAGCAGTTCGAACAATACCTGCTGCCTAAATAGCCCTTCAAAATTGCCTCAATATCGTAGGGATTCCATTTTGGCTAGGAATCCCAATTATAACAATCTATGATTCTGACTTGATCCTTTGGCCGGCTGTT
>JAECUM010016036.1:0-94522 GCA_016617855.1 Megalonaias nervosa | reverse complement strand
TACTGTTACGTCTAGGCTCGTACAAAAGTAACAAGAAAAGAGTGAAGACAACAAGCTTTGTAAAATTTAACAAAATAATTTATTTCCCTAGAAAACCAAAGTAAAAATGAGAAAAAAGACTTAGGGTTTACGAATCAAATCCAAAATTAATCCAAGAATCAAAAAATATAAGTCCTATCAATGAAAAGTTCTAAATGAATCACAGTTCGAATTCCGATGAAATTCCAAGATGGAAAGCGATGACGTATGCTGTAACCTTTAAAGTGTTGCCATGTCAACGTTTCCTTGTTGAATCACAGAAAATAATATTCCAGTTTAGAATTTCTGAATAAATTTCGATAAATGTCTTTGTCCAAGAATTCTGTAAGGAGCACTTATATTTTCCAGGGAAAGAATCAATAATTCCATAAAATAAAAATTCAACTCAAACTGGTCACAACAAGACACATTTAAGTGTCGGAGATTTAAAGCCCAACTGGCTAGTTCTTCTGAAGAAAACGATTATACAGTAAATTAAGACGCAAAACAAACTCCCGTATGAGGGTCACGTGATTACCTCTTCGAACGAAGTAAAAGCATTTACATACCTAACATCACGTACTCTAGTATGGCCTTACCTAAAATCAATGGTTCTTTCTCTGGGAAAAAAAAAATATAAAAATTTATTTACTCAAAATTCTATCTGATTTCTGAATCAATGTCAGAAAATAGATGCAATGTTTCAAACTACTGGTCGTTTATCAGGTCAAACAGAACTGAACTGAATTTCTAAAAAAATTATCAAATCCAGTAGACAAAGTTATCATTACAATAACATGTAATGCAATAAAATAAAATAAAAAAGTTTAAAAGTAACAAACAATTTATTTACATATACATAACACTTCCATCCATAAGAGGAAAAGAAAGATTTATATAATAAAGCTTTCTTTTCACCATAGATTAATTATATATGAGGTTTAAAAGAAATAACATAAGACGAACTCTTATGAATTATACAAAGTGTACATAAAATAATATTTCTATACACGGGAAAGTGCATCTGCTATTAAATTGTCTTTTCCCTTGCTGTGCATGATGTCAACATTATATTCCTGTAACAACAAACTCCACCTTAATAATCTTTGATTTTTTTTTCATCTTGTCGATGAAAGTAAGGGGGTTGTGATCACTAAACACAACAATCGGAGAAGAAGCTGAACTAACGTAAACTTCAAAACGTTGTAATGCCAATATCAAAGCCAAACATTCCTTCTCCATTGTTGAATAATTTCTTTTGTGCTTATTTAATTTCTTAGAAAAATAGCACACTGGGTGATCAACACCATTTTTATCTTCTTGAATTAATACTGCTCCAACCCGAACATCCTTTGTATCAACATACAGTTTAAATGACTGATTGAAATTTGGAGCTGTAAGAACTGGTGCACTCTTAAGTATGGCCTTCAACTTATCAAAGCCTCCTGACATTTTTCAGTCCAAAGAAACTTGTTTTTCTTGCTCAATAAATTGGTCAGGGGTTCAGCAATAATGGAAAAATTGGAACAAAATTTCCGATAGTATCCAGCCATACCTAAAACTCGCATCAGTTGCTTTCTACTGACAGGCACAGGGAAATCAGAGATAGCCTTGACCTTAGCATCTATAGCTTTATCTTGTCCATGTCCCACGATGTGTCCTAGAAAAGTTACACAAGCACGGCAGAACTCACTTTTGGATAAATTGATTGTCAAACTTGCATGAGTGAGTCTGTCTAAGAATTTCCGAATTGTTGCTAAATATGCTTTCCAGGTGTCGTTGTAGATGATGACATCATCGATGTAAGCATCCCATTTATCTAGACCAGAGGTAATTCTATTCATTAAACGTTCAAAAGTACTTGGCGAACCCTTCATCCCAAACGGCATCACTTTATGTTGATAAAGTCCATCTGGAGTCACGAATGCCGAAATTTCCTTTGCCCTTTCCGTTAGTGGAATTTGCCAAAATCCTTTCAGAAAGTCAAATTTGGTGAAATGCTTCGCATTTCCAATTTTACCAATACAGTCATCGCTTCTGAGTAATGGAAATGAATCTGTTTTAGTCACACTGTTCACCTTCCTATAATCAGTGCACATACGGAAAGTTCTATCTGGTTTCGGAACAAGTATACATGGTGAATTTCAGGCACTTTTACTGGGCTCTATGAAATCATTCTCCATCAAATACTAATTTCTTTTTTCAAGTATTCCTGTTTGAGAGGGTTCATCCTGTATGGGTGTTGTTTTAAAGGTTTGGAATTTACAATTTCAACGTCATGAAAAAAAATTTGTTCTTGTAGGAACATCTGGAAATATGTGCTCATATTCAAATAAGTTTAAGTTCATTCCTTTCTTGTTGTTGCTAATGTGAACTTTTCTGGTCTAGATTATTCATAATTCTGAATACTGAAGATTTGCCACTCCAAATTCAATAGTGTCCGATGGCATTCCTTCACTTAAATCCTCACTGAATGGGACAGGTACAGCTAAATTAATTGCATGATTTACCTGGCTATCTCTCAATATACTGGTACTCTTATAATTTATTTTTAATCCCAGGAGTACTATTCGTTTTCTTATTAGCTTTGTGAGGGCCGTAATACCTAATCTGAAGAAAATTTTGAAGACTGAGCAAGAGAGAATGAACTCTATTACCAGATTCAAAAGTTCAAAACTGCAAAATTTGTACGAGTTGTCGCGATTGAAGAACAGTGAAACGCGAGAAGTCCCAAGTATGAAAATGTGCTCGGCGAAGTATACATTTTTATTTAACCATTCTTGTCACGACATCTGTTTTTTGGATTGCAACTGTTCCACATCTGGGTTCTTCAAGAACGACATGAATGGCTGTGAAACTAAATTTAAGTAGTACAACTTGCCCAAGAATAAGCATTATGGCGTAATATGAACCATTCATAAAGAAAGTTTTACAACTGCGTGTTTAAAATACAGGCTACCTAGAAAACCCAAAATTTCTGATTCCCGGCGTCGTTCATTACGAATTTTTTTTCGGCAAATACTTGCTGATGATAGTGATGATGACAATAATTTTTAAAGTTATGAAGTGTATTATATTATAGGAGCTGGGAAAGCGTTAATGGAGATACCAGTGAGTGATTTTGAGCCCGACATTGTGTTAAATACCAGTCAGATGTACATGCTGGATGGACAAAAAATAGACAGCATGACCCTTTCAGTGGTATTTCTAAATTAAATGTACACAGGGCAGAATACTGAGCCATATTTAAATACAGACAATTTAAAAGTATAATGGAATTTTAATTTGTTTAAATAATCAACTTCGCCCTGTACATATATCCATATCAGGGTTAAGATAAATTGAACAAAATAAGGGTAAAAAATGAAATAAATAAGAAAATATATTTATTTTAATACCTCTGTCAGTAAACTACAGATTTAACAAAGGAGATTTATGTTATTGAAAAATCCTGTTTTGGAGCAGATGTATCTAAAAGATAATATCTGAGCTCTGGAAAATTGTACATAACAGTGACAAAGATCAGGTTCCCAACATATTGAAGCTGACAAAGCTAACAATGTATATGCCCCTTCAGAAAGAAGCAAGGAACAATATTGATACAAAGAAAAGGAGCAGGGCATGCTCAGAAATACATAAGAGATTAATGCTTATACATCTAGAGGTGACATCTGTCAAAGATGTTGATTTCAGTAGAGCTCTAAGAAAGTGGAGCAGGAAGAAAGATAGATATTGAAGTTTAGATAAATATTGACCTATGACCGTTTCGTCCTCCCCCTTCTCTTTTCTTTGATAAAGGGGTGGGGGCCTCCCTTAAGAAAAATCCTGTCATCATCTCTCCTTAAATTGTACATGGGGAACGAATTTGGAATTTCTCATTTGTATGCAGAGATATTTAACCGGTGAATGAAGGCACTGATTTAATAAATGAAATTAGCATAAAACGAGCGATGGGGGCAGATTTCAAACTGCAGAAGTTTATCACACTGAGTAAGTTAAAAAAAAAAAATTGTAGAATAGGACTGGGTGTAGTCAATACATTTCCTTCTTCACTAACAAATATAAATACAGGTGGCTGCCGCAGTCTTTTGCATCTGCAGGAAGTAACATGTGATAGATTTTGTTGGTATTCAACCACATTCCCATGTCCGAATTTGTTCCAGATGAGATTTTCTTTGCATGAGGAAACTGCATTATTTCTTCTGTTTTGAAGCTAACATTGTAATATCTTCCAAGTGTAACTGAGACACAGAATTGTTAATAAGATGTTTTCAAATCATTCATGTTGTACAAAACAAAGGGAGTTAAATGGAGCCACCAGTAAATGGCCTAAAACGTTGGATAAAAAGCATTGCAACCAACAGGTAGTGAAAATATTGTTATCTTCTCATCAATGAGAATTGCATATAAATATATGATAACTACATGTCTATCTGCCATTTGCATACAGAAAATAGGACCAGAATGTTTACACGAAAGGGCACCACTTTCCTTCCAAAGATGGAAAAACCACCAAGATTATATGTGTATCGATATGTATCGTATCGCAGATTGGGTTTCGTGAATCGTTTCGATACGTGGCACAGGTGTATCGTTTCAACCCTAATAAACAGGTGCATGAAACATAAATGGAATATACTACATTTAATCAATATCAATAAAGTGTAAAAAAGAGTCAAAGTGACGTTCTTTTTTTCAAATAAAGGGGTGTTGCTTATTGAGATGTGTGTTCTTGTATAGTTTTGATACTGGGTAGGATAATATGGAAAAAAGTGCACACACAAAACGTATAGTTTAGGAACATATTTAAGAATGATGTCAAATGTGTGTTTTATTTTAACCGCAATGAAACCCATTCAAAATTGTTGCTTTCGACCCATGAAAAAAGCATGGCCAAGATCCAGTGACCATGTACCTATGTACATGGTTTCCCAAGTGTGGATGCCGACGCCAATGCCGAGGACGGAGTTAGAACATTAACTCACGACTACTTCAAGGAGATCTTATTATAAGGGCCAACGTTAAGAGACGACTATGTTTTACTTTCTCTGGAAACACTTCACTTTAATTCATTATAGTACTTGTTCTTTTTCGTAAGTAGGTACAGGTTCATAAATAAAATCTTACAAATGTTGCAGGTTATCAATTGTCACACTTGCTACTTTAGTTAGAGCAGGGAAAAATATAAGCCAACATTACAAGAAAAATTACTATAATAAATGTATATCACTTATTGCAAACGTTTAAATGTAAAATTAGATTATGTGTGTATTGGCTTATTATTACTTTTAATTAACAAGCGATGTCGCTTATACATTCTTTGTTAGCTTCAGAAGGACTTTTAAAATAAGTTACACGTAAATTGCTGAATATTTGGACACACGAAAAGCTACATATATTCATTTTCAGTATCACAGACGTCACATAGCATACACTATCAAATAACATACACGATCACTCATTGCATAGAATTTGCTGTTTCCTTGTTTCCCAGTTTAACTACTTACATTATGAACAGAGATAGGGTATTACCAGATCAACTCTGGTTAAAACATTTTGTGCAAGGGAGCAAATAAGCCAATACAATTGTTTGATTTGCTATTAAGTAATTGCCTGTATAATGTCATCAATATAATGTTTCAAAACTGTTAATTTTAAGCAAATATTTAACTAGCTTAAATGCACACAAGCCTTTAAACGAAATTATTCAAAGTCCATAACTAGGAAAACGATATAGTGGACAAACACTCGACTCGGTATTATCAAATCCACTGAAACCCAAAAGAACGAACTTCTTGTCGATTAAGTCTGAAATACATGATTTAAGTTCATTGCGCATAGATCGCAAAACCTTTAATAATCGTCATTTATTGATTGTAAGAAAAGCTTTCGGACAAAAATCATTGATGTAAAACTGTAACATGCCATTATAAAAAAAACTAAACCGAGTAAAGCGTTCTAAATATTTTTTATGTATGAACGAAACGGTGTAAAATTAAAATAGAATCAGTAGTTCCAAATCCTTTTATAAAACTGAATTGTGCATCTCAAAGTATGTATTTTTGCATCGATTAAGTCAAATGCCTTTTTTAAAATGCTGCAAAATATTTTGAAAAGTACTTTAGTAAAAGTTATGCCTCTATACATTTTTATTGCGTGCATTTTTATGCTGAAATAAAGATACGATATCCCCCTTCTCACAGATATTGCGTAGAGAAATGACCATTGTTGACTATTGCATTAAATAATTTGCACACATTGGGCCTATGTTTTTCCAAAACCGTTTATGAAGTACTTATTCAAAAGATCATTATTGCCACGTTGTTTTGAGTAATTGAGTTATCTTATTGATTGTGTAATTTTGTATGTTGTTTGAATATCTAGTCCTTGATTTGTTTTCCTTCATTCGGTCGTTATTCATGACTAATGAGAATGCAGCCATTTATATACATATAATCGTCACATTTATGTCTAAGTATAGTTCCAGAACGTATATTTCACTGTCTTAATTATTAATGAATACACATATCAAAGCATGTCTCTTTATTGCAAAGTGGAAAACAACTTATAAGCATAGAACGCCTCATATATTGAATATTTATTAGCATAGAAAAATCTAATATATTCAGGGTTTAGTCCTTAATATGACACATTTGAGCTTATGACAAATGGTCTCTCTCAATGGGCGCCTGTTATATCCATATTATATTCTTGCTATAGTCTCAAGGATAAAATATAATTTTATTTTGCAAGTCAATTAGACCAATAAACCTAAATATAAGCATCAATCTACTACAGGATTAAATTCAAGTTAAATTGTTTCTAACCTAGAATAAAACATAATATTTTGCTTGTCTGATACGATGTCATTTTCTTGTTACTTCCAAAATTCATTCATTATGTATCAGCTATGGTAATGTTGGCTGTTTACCGTGAAACTAATGATGTAATGACGTCTTTCTCACTAATTCAAATAACAGTATGTTATCTTGAAACCCTATGAAACGTCAAAATACATGCAAATTTGTCTAATTTACAAGACAAGGTATTCGTTTAACTTCAGGTAATAATTTTCCCGTAATCATTAAACTGATTACCATGTAAAGCCCAACCAAACCTCCGATTTCTTGACTTATGCACTGATTTTGTAAAGACGTCGGCCAGGATGAAGGCTAAACAGTTTTAATATCACTGATCTGCATCTGTCTTTCACAAGCTTATCAAATATATTCTGTGACTGAATAATTCGAAATACATTACAAAGGTTTATATAGATTGTGGGTGCTGCACGAATCATATGACAAATAAAAACGAATCACAGAATACTTACAGTGAGAAAATTAAATAACTTTTTACAATGCTTTGAAATACATATAAATTTAAAACCACGTAACCTTTGTTCAAGGTCAGGGAATCAAGGGTACATCTTTCAGAAATTATATATAGCTAAATTGTTCGTTGGCACGTTTCAGATGGAACTGCTTGTTTGCTCTTTATTTTGAAATGGAAGGTTGGCTACATATATGCAGCAGTCAACCTGCGTAGAACGTTGCACAAGGGTATAAGTAAGTACCCGGCCCGTCCACTCGGAACCCGCATAGTTTTTCAACTGCTCTAAAATACCCGCCGGCCGGAGTTTGAAGATACACATTGCTTAATGATTGATTAAATTAGGCCTGAGAGAGGAGGTAGGGAAACCGCATAATATGGAAGCAGCAGGGGATGGGGTGAATCCGACAACTTTTAGGAGCTTTATTTCGCGAAAATAAAGCTTCCTACGAAAATGAAAACACAAGCGTCAGTAATGCTAAACCGAGACCTCTAGCCGGGTTGTACTAAACCGAGGCCTCTACAGGGTTATTTACCGACCCGGGACATTCACTGTTGGTTGGCGACGCGGTCAGGTGGTGTAATTAAATCAGTAGTATATCAGTAATAACGCTAAACATGGAATTTTATATAGCTACACTAGCTCAACAGCGACTAGAGGCAGTTAAAAATATCTTCCATTCCGTGATTCTGTCAAACAAATGTACAAGAGCGTCAGGAGTCTCATGTGGAATTTACAGGAGCTGCAGAACA
Organism: Megalonaias nervosa; assembly: GCA_016617855.1. Classification (NCBI taxonomy): domain Eukaryota; kingdom Metazoa; phylum Mollusca; class Bivalvia; order Unionida; family Unionidae; genus Megalonaias; species Megalonaias nervosa. Next base: position 86,422 of record JAECUM010016036.1, on the reverse strand, counting down.
GTTATTTAAACCGGTTGCAAAGGCTACCGAAGGTCTTCTTCCCACTTTGAAACACACCTCTAAAGCAACTGGAAAAAAATAGCAAAATGAATTAAACAAACAAAAAAGATTCTAAGAGAACTTCCAGGTGAAAATACCTGATCCTACTTATCAACCACAAACACAAGAAATACGTGAGGGTATTGTCCAGCTTTGTTCTGAAATGGCCAATATAAAGGATCTTATATCAGAACAAGAAGCAGAACAAGCAAGTGTCAAAACTGAAGTGAATGACAAATTTACCGAAGAGAATATTGCCTTCAAAAACAAATTGACAGTGTGGAAGAATTATCTCTGTGTACCGTGAACAGTTTTGATAATAAAGAACAAGTTTTGAAACCCGGGTACAGTGATTATGCTGTAAGTCGTGATAACTGGTACAAATGGATATATCGCATACACTACAGAGTTGATCAGGCCCGGAATAATGACATAATATATATTTCATTTATCAATGGAATAAATAACAATCTTGCACGACAATTACAACAATCTGACAAAAATCCGGCAGTGTAAAAAAAACAAAAAAAAACAAAAGCAAACCCTTCCGTTGCCCGATAAACTTTGTCCCAATAACATCCTTTACGATGTTGATAGACTAGAAATTCAGACTGGCGGAAAACGAGCCGGTAATAATTCCTCAGAAATCAATAATGAAGCAGATGCTAGTTGTCAGAGATTATTTACAGGTGGTATCAAGGATATTAATATTTATCGGTCCATCATTGATGAAATCGTTGATGATTACCGCAGTGATTGATGCAATTAGATCAGTGACAAGAAAATACGATAATCATACATAATGTTTAAAGTGGACCGATCATGGTCAGGGTGATAAATTCGCGCGTGCCAACATATAAAGCGGTCCACGGTGATGGACTAGGTGATGTTTTTCAGAGTCTATACAGAAGGATAGCCCTAAAAGTAATATCGACTGCAAAGCAACTGGGAATGAAAGCTATTGAAGTTGTTCATGAGAAAGGCATTGGTGCTGTTGGTGATGTTGCTAGTAAAGCATTCTGATAAATCAGGAATAGACTAGCACGACTAATTCGCAGATCGCCAGCGGTCCGACCTCATCCAGTAAAATTACCCATCACGAAAGTTATGCCTGCAAATGCTAGCAAAATAACAAATCAAGTTGCAAATCAAAATCTAGCAGAGTTGGCTAGTGTACCCCTGTCAGAAAAAGAAAAAAAAATATAACTGCTAGTCTGATAGCAGGAAGTGGTCTTCGTGTTAGACGATAGGAAAGTATAACAATGTTCAAGATTGTATCTGATCCAGCATTTGACATGGATGCGCCCGTTCTCAGGGATCAATCTGTGCGCGATTATCAATATTTTTCTTATGACTCACGTGTACCTAACGCACGAGGAAGAATCGAGCTGCAAGTTCAGTATACATGTAGATATTTCCTGCCCGCTGAGGCATTCATTGCGATCGAAGGTAAACGGATGAAAACAGATGATACAGCGTACGGAATTGGTGATCAAGCTGGGTTTTTTAAATAATGGCGTTATGGCATTATTTAACAGTGCCATGTATAGCATCGACGGAAGAAATATTGAATCATGCCTGGAAAACGTTGACGTTGATACGACGATACTTGGCCTTGCAAGATACAGCGATGATTACTCGAAATCAGCTGGTCCAGCAATGATGTTTGCAAAGGATACCACTGATCAGCCCGAAAGCAGCAACATAAGACTGAATGCAGCTGGAACTGAAGTTGCATCAATGAATGAAATTTCAACTTGGGATTCGCATCACGTCGATCAATGTTAAACGGCAATGACGAATTTTCATGTGTGATTCCACTATCACATGTATTTGGATTCTGCAGACATGTTAGAAAAGATATATTTGCCGCTAGACACACCGCGGTACTTTTGAGAAAAGCCACGGACAATGATGCAATATGGCGTGCTGCTGCCGTTTATGCAGGTAAAGTAATACTAACAAAACTTTCATTGTGGATGCCAACAATGACCCCATCTCTGAATGAAGAACAACGGTTGGTCTCTTTCATGGTTTCAGGTGTTAAATCAACGTTGTCATGGCTGACGATGACCATAGGAAGTATTCATAGTAATGTTGCTGGATTATTCACATGACAGATAGCATCACATCAGGGGGTGTCAGCACCACGACATATATTGATCGCGTTTCAGGAAAATGCCAGAGTTGATTCGCAGGAACGAAATCCAATGGTGTTCGACACGCTTGGGGTTAGTGAAATTTCTTTGAGGATAAATGGACATCAAGAACCTTCTGAACAAGTGTTCCTGAATTTTGATAGTAATCATGTTGCACGTGCTTATCATCGGTTGATGATATTCATGTGGCGTGATCAGAATGTGGATTCTGATTTGCAAATATCTCAGCGGGATTACACAACATTATATCCGATCTTTTTTTTCTGACTGGAACGCTTGGATTTGTTCAGAAGATCAGTCGTTGACATACACTTCGGAGCCGTTGTAGCACGACTGCCCGCTGGTGGTTATAGAGCGATCGCTGTTATACTCTCAGACAAAACAATGTTGCTTGAAGGTGTCGGTGGACGAATGAGAGTCATTGATGCCCCAGTGGAAAACATGTAATCGATACCAAGTGTACGATTAGTAATTAAATCGCTCATGATATTATAATGTCATATTATCATGTTAGTGTTGCTCTGACTCCTGATCAGATTAAATGGCTACAATCAGCATTAAAAAAGAATTCTGGAATAAAAATAATCCTGAAATCAGTACATATCGCAAGGGATCCGAAGTGTCCAAATAAACTATCACTGAAAGAACGTCAACTCAGGCACTTCATTGACGCCAAGCAATCAGCTACTGGTGTTAGACTTAATCTTTCTGCGGGTGTCATGGTATATTTCCACTTCTTGCAGCCCCAACTGTCGCAGAAGCAGTTGCACTTGGTGCTGTTGGAACTGCTGCTGGGATAGCATTAAAGAAAGCAGCAGGTCACGGAATAAAGACTTCCCAGAAAAGGGTTTGGTCTAAGACTGCCAGGAACTCCCCATTCGTGGTACAGTCGAGTCTCTAGCGGCTCAGGTCTGTGACTGCCTGGGACACGTCGCTAAACATGCTTCCCATGTCAAGTTTTGACTTACTTGATGCTGCTAAGAAATTAAACATTAAAAACTTCAGAGGTGTTTTCATGCGTGATCAATTACCAAAACAACCAAACCGTGTTGAAACCTGTATCATTAATCTCGATGGAAGTTCTGGTCCAGGTACTTGTTTATTTTGATTCGTTTGGACTGGCACCACCGAAGGAAGATTTAAAATATGTCGACGGACTTCAAAGAACTCCTGTCTGGTATTCAACATTACCAACACAGACAATTACTGATCCGCCAATATGTGGCCCTGACGTACTCGCTGTGCTCGACGCTTTGTCAAGGTCCCTAACACCGCCTCATAAAGTTGTGCAAGAATGTACAAGTGGTCGTTTTAAGCAGGTTCTAGTGCAATATACAATGGTAGATGTTTACGGAAGATCTGCTCGAGGCAAGCCTCAAGGTGACTTTTCCAAATATACAACCCTTGACGAGGTCAAGGATGAATTCTCTAATCTTTTGAATCTTTCAAATGCGGACCAAAATGAAGTTGTTTATTTTGCAGGATAAACAAGGACGGTTAAAGACGGGCAATATCCCGTTGACAGATATTATTTTGCGGGTTCCAAATCCAACCGAAGATAACGTAGCGGTATTTACTGAAAACGGTAAAATTAAAAACTTGGAGGAATCAGTTCTAACACTCAATGAAGGAATTGCTAAACGAATCAGAAGAATTGGAGATATTATGTATGGCGAACTAAACATGAGCAGAAATTCAATTAATAATATGAGAGAACCAAAATCAGAGGATCATCTGGCAACAAAAAAATACGTGGACAACAATGGCTCCACGATCAGAACTGAGATCAGTAAATATGATGCTAAAGGGAACATTCGTGGTGGAACCCGAGGAAAAAGGTTTCGGTGTGTTGTACTATTAGTGTATTGAATTCGTTGCCAACATGCCACCTACTTGAAGTGTTAGTAATCTACACAATGAATCAATCGATGGACGTTCAATGGTTTAGATACGAGCAAGCGTGCTCGTGGCATACCAACTGAAAATATTATTGATGCATCCTCCGTAATCGCTGGAACAGTAACGGTCATCGGTGCATTAACAGCCACATACATAATAGTACCAGTTATAGGAATTGGTGTTTCAGTTGTAACCGGTGTTGCTGGTAATCTTAATATCGTTGCAACAAAAATATCTACGTGTGCGGCTAAACTATTACACAAATATATAACGTTGATATCAGCAGCAAAACGCGCACATGCCAAATTATCATCGTTGATTGTCACAGAATAAGGCAAGAAATATCTTGGTTTCGCCTTAGAACGATTTGATCATTTTCGTCGTACATGCGTACAACGTTACCTAGGGTGGATAATTGTTTTTGTAGTGAAGCGACTGAACTAGCATGTATCTCATCGTAGATCGCTTGTAGCGAGAGACACTAAATGCACTTTATGCACGGGTATTTTACCCTTACTGATACTAATTCCCCTGAAGATGTAAGACAAGTTTCTTCTCTAATTAACACATTGGTCTTTTGGATTTTGTCAAGGAGTGTACTTTCTCCATTTTTGTTCTACAGCCATTGGAGTAAGTGTTACATTTTTATTTTAATTGATATGTGAAGCAACATCAGTTTTACTGTCGTAGCGTGAAATGTCTTTACCACTACGCGGATTTGAAACGTTGTGAACTTTTGAATTGTTACAAGTTGCTATTAAGAGTTTAATTTAGTAGCATGTATCTATAGATTTTAATTCCATACCTGTTATTATGACCAGTTTGGTTTTATTTTAGCTATCGGTGTGTGTGTGTGGGTATATTAGGCTGTCGGTCTGGCAATCTGTATGTCTGTATGGGAATGGAAGCAGGTGTGACCATCAAGGCCATACAAGGACGGAACTGCTGATTTGTAAACTTGTGCGGATGGTGGATTAATGAAGGGTATATGTGGCCAATACAAGTGTGGGCCAACCCAAGAATTCAGGAGAACTGTGTGGTTTGACAATGGACACATAAACCAGGTCAAAATGTTTCGCTTGCAAGTTTTTACAAGTATTTATATGAGTCATACATGGTTATGAATTGTACGGACTGTAGAAATGACTGAGTCAGGAGTCATGTGTTTGGCACAATTGTTGATTTCAATTGCTCATATTTGTTTCAATTGATGATGTTGTTTCAATCGAATACAATTGTGTTACCTTCATTGCATGAGATTATTTGAATCTCACTTTCATTACATGAGATTATTTGAATCTAACTTTCATTAAGTAAGATTATGTGAATCTTGCTTTCATTACCTTCATTACTTGAGATTATATGACTCTTACTTTCATTGCATGCGATTATATGAATCTTCCCTTCACTTTTGAATATATGAATCACATTTTTGTTTTCCCATTTGTGAATGTTTATGTTAAGTACTTGAATGAGTCATGTATTTGGAGCGTGAAAGAATCACACACTATATTATAGAGCAGTGCTGTCCAACCTTTATGACACCATGGGTCACTGATAATATTTTCGTGAAGCCGCAGTAGAAAACTTTAAAGTTAACTTACTGGTTATTTGTCATTATGATTCGATAGATGGCTTTAGCTGTAATACGCTATGGTTGAATTTGTTGATCCCAGCTCATGTGATTACCTGGTTAAGAAGATATACTATAAAAAAATACCATTGACTTTTTTTTACATAAATGCACAAAACTTTGCTCGAGCTCTGGCGGGTAATTTAAAATCAGTCCTCGGGTCGCATGTTGGACAGCATTGTTATAGAGGATATACATATTTGTATCAATACGTTTCATAAACTTCCATCTTTCGTCACATTGTGTTGTTTTATCATTTAATCCAAGCATCCATTCAGGTCAAAACATCAGGTCTCAACGATGGAATACTATCAGATCAGGAAATCGAAGAAATAATTAAGATTTACTATGAAGCAACTGGAAATCCAAACCCCGTTGTCTTCGACAAGGACACTGTCAAGGACAAAGACAGAGATTTAGATCTCCCTTGATTTAAATCAAGGGGTAAATAATAATGTCGCAAAATCAAACACTGCGATTGCTAGAACAAATCATCGCTAACACCACCAGCAACAATATTATATCGGCGAACTCAACCAAGCTTGAGTTTGATGTTATCTTTCCAACGGCGATTCGAGCCAAATAAATAGCACTAGCAAAATTGCGAGTATATCACAGCTGGCCAAATATTAGATCAAAGTCATTCTGTGGGTTGCAAGCAAATAATTCACTGGTATCTACGTATAAAAATAAACTTGATGGAATCCCTGATTGAAAAGTTGTAGGCATACCTACGGCAGATATCAGACCACCAAAACCTCAACGATCTGATTTTATCACAGACAATCGCGCGTACTGGGGAAAGGAAAAAAGATCCAGATTATCATATTCGTTCTCCGCTGTGGAAATCAATAGAAGCTAACCACGCCGTTGACAAATTTCTTGTTTTTAATACTGAAATCACTCCTGACGGCAAAGTTATCCATCGTAAAATGTTTTGGAAATATTCCACCACCAAGAGATTACACGCCGAATATAAAATCGCGGTATTATTTGATAACATTAATCACAAACACAAACAAATTCGCGACAAACTACGCCAGTCATTAACCCGTTATATAAACGAGTACCCCCGTTAGCGATTATCTGAGGGGGGGGGGGAATCATCAAGCAAATAGAGTACTTGAACCAGGTTACACTGGATCTCGAAACTGGTTATCAAAGTGTTATGCGGGCAGTGATTGAAGGCTGTGACGAACTTATCACTCATAATGACATTAAATACTCATATAAACAATTATTCCTGAACAAATATTCGACCGCAATAACTCCGTCGCCAGAGACAGATCTGCCAACGTTTAAACTTCCAGGATTTAACGGCGAACTGAATTAAAGCGTCAACGACATTATCGATGAATACTACCCCAACGTCATTGAATCATAGAAAAAATATCCCCGTTTCCGAGCATTCTCCAATATAAGAATGATCCAGATGGCGGTGGATGTCATATTACCAGGTGTTGTCGCGATCACATCAACGATCGCAGTCAATCTGGTGTATGATGTGATCGATGGCAGCTATCAAGTAGATCTTGAAAATTCCAGTCAGGGAGAACAAGGATATATTTTAGACATATTTACTACTGAAGTACACCGGGATTATTGTGTTAGAACCTGTTAATCCGGTTTATCTACGTTGTCATAATCCGCTGTTGTCACGGATGCATTTCAAACTTACTGACCAGCGTGGACACCTTCTTGATTTATGAGACGAATCCCTCATAATAAATTTGCATGTGAGACCCTGACGGAGCCAAGGAAAGTAAAAACAAAATTCTTATAATAAATAAATCTGTTTCTGAGTCTGTTGGCTGTTATGTGAAACATGAAAAAATAATCATTTGTGTGGTATTATATAATGTACCAACACACGAGAGTTTGTGTATAGAACAAAACGGTACACGAAAGTGCCGTCAAAACGATCTTGACACTTCCCCACACAGAAAGGTTTAGTGTTAATATACTTATTGATGATTATGGCAATGAAAACCTTTTCTTAACGCAGGAACAGTAAAATGATCAGCAACAAGAACATATTATTACAGCTGTGCGATAGAGATCAAATTCTGAATTACGCTCATTCTTGCCTTAAACGGTCCAAGTTACAAGAAATACTTTATAGGTTGTCCGAAAATTAAAACTACCCAACTAGGAAAAGATTTTCCAACCAAGAAAATACTATAACCTAGCCGACAATATGCTGATAATATTCGGGGTCACAACGTTCACTTTCACTTTCACAATTTGATTTTTACAATCGGACATAAGTTTTTTCAGTTGTAGCACACGCACACTCAGATTTCTTGTTTCGTATTCGCGTCACAACTCTGATCTAATTTTCTTAATCTCGTGTGTGAGTGGAACTAATTGCCGGACGTGGGCTAGAGACTGTATTATTGCCTGCTGGATTAATTTAGTAAACCTTTATTCGGCTGCTAGTGTGTATTTTCCTTAAGATTTTCGTTCTTGCAGCTCTTCAAAATTATTTATGATTTTTCAGGATCAAGTTGATCAGAATCTTGTATATCATCGTCATGTAAAGTTTGAATTGCAGAACAAATTCCATCAATATTTTCGGGATTCCTTATATAATAAATATTTGTTTAAATTCCTAATTTTTGCGGAATGCATGGACGGCACAATACGCATACTTAATTCTAATACATTCTTTAATTGTTGTTGTCGGAATGTATGGACGGCACAATACAAATACTTAATTCTAATACATTCCTTTATTGTTGTTGTCGGAGTGGATGGACAGCACAATACACATACTTAACTTATATGGACGGCACAATGCACATTCTTAATTCTAATACATTCCTTAATTGTTGTTGTCGGAATGTATGGACAGCACAATACACATCCTTAATTGTAATAAATTTCTTAATTGTTGTTGTCGCAATGTATGGACAGCACAATACACATATTTAATTCTAATCATTCCTTAATTGTTGCTGTCGGAATGTATGGACAGCACAATACACATACTTAATTCTATCTTAACTTATATGGACGGCACAATACACATACTTAATTCTAGTAGGATATTTATATCATTATTATATATAAATTCAGGCTATTTTTTACAGGACTACCATGAGGTTAGGGGCTCCTGTTTTTGCACCTCATGGCGGAACGCTAATACCAAGTAATTCTCCCCCCTGCTCTATGATCAACAGATTTATGCAGATAACTTTAATTTTTTGTACACAACTCCCCCCAAACATCAAACCCCTGGGAGTGCAAAATCAGCACCAACCACGTTGCTGATATGCTGGAGAGACGTACTTAATTTTATGTTATCAGTATATTATTCTGTTGAATTTTAAGCTTTGGGCGGAGCCCCAAAATTATTAAATGCGATATTGCAACCGTCGACAAAATTGTCAGTCACTGGATTCGAACGCCACATGTTGAGTATGAAATCCACAACACTAACCGCTCGCCCACGGATACTTCTTCCGATTATATGTTTCAGAAATTATTATAAAGTTACCAATATCTGGAAATCCAAAAATAGCTCATACAAGGGATGTGACTTATTTTTATCCTTGTCTAGTTTCCTCTTTTCCCTGACTATTGTCCCTGACAAAGTCGGGTGGGGGGTGGGGGGCAAGGAACCTGACAAAGTCAGAAAAACAACGATAACGTTTTCTAAAAAAAAGCACAAAAACAGCCTCCCCCCCCAAAAAATAACGTGGAAGTAGTTTGAAAATACAAGCGAGATTGCTGTTTAATCTCTTTACAAGTGGAGGAAGCTTTACTTGACAGTTATTTCCCTTCACTGAATTTCAAGAGTATTTTTCAGTTACTTCATCGTAAACATCCAGAAGTATTTTCTTGTTCAACTTCATCTTAAATTCAGGAGTGTGATGCCTAAATATTATGCTTTGTTTGTATTTCTTTGAAAACGCTGATTTGGTTATATTAGCTGTGACATATTGTATCGAAGTTGAGAAAATGCGGAAATATTTGGCAGCTGCATATGTCGATGGAAATACTATTTCTTCTTCCTGTCTCTACATTCACAAATTTAACTGGCCTTGGAGATTTAATATATTTTCCAGCCCCCCGCCCTCCACACAACACTCATACAAAAATCTATGCCAGAGATATATTTTTTACCAGCACAGAATATGAGATAAGCAGTATTATTGACAAAACCGACAGGCTTTTTAGTCAACAGTTCCTAATTACACCAGCACAAGATGCCGCATAATTCTTGATGATAGAATGTGTTACAAATTCATCGGCGTTATTTCCTTTGCTCCATTTATATAGTAAATATTATTTGTCTAAATTATTATTTTATTATTAAAAAAAATGTCTAAGATACTAGCCCGAAAATCTAGCGACATAGTCTTCAGCGTTTTTTTTATAGGAGATTCAACGTTGACGCTGACACCGTTGGTGTTGATGTTTATCATAATATCATTTCAAAGCTCTGTATTTTCTGCACAACAACAGTCTACACAACTGCTATTTTCCTTGGACTCCTTTGTTACATTTCAAATACAGTATTGGTCTTAGACTCCCTTGTCGCACACTGTGCTGGTAATATGCACAGAAATCTGCTACACAACCCTTATTACAAGGAGTTGTACATCCAATGATCAACCACTTGCTACTATTCTTTTCTTGAATCATTGTATATTATATATTGAAGTTTAATTTAAATATGAATTTGCCTTAATTATATGATGGAAGAATTCACAAGATTATCTGCGATCAAACCCTCTCAAGGGAGATTCGATCTTGACAGAATAACCCCTGGTGAGCTCTGGTTGATTTGACGAATCAGACTCTAATAGATAGTATCCGTGAAGCCAAGAATTAGTTTTGTAACGATGGTGCGGCTTTTGTGTGGTCAATATTCATAATTAGACAAGACGATAACCCCTAAATGGATGCTAAAATTAATGACCAGCGAGCAAGGACAATCATCAATTATATCTACGAACAAAGATACATTTTTAAAATACAATTTATCGCCGCCCTACCCGAGACAGACGTCGTGACATGGATTATCAGTGACAAACGTGATCCAGTTAGAGAATCACTCCGCTCTGGTGGTTTTGTCACGTTAAATAAAAATTCAAAACCATGAATGATGACTTGTATTGACAAACCATAATATGAGCTAGCATACCCTGTGACGGCAGTTGTTTATGCGATATATCCGCTAAATGATAAGCCTAGCGTTGATGAACTCCTGACGATGAAAATTTCGACCTTGAGTTGTGTTACCGAAAGAGTCTCAGAGCATTTTGCAAACGCGATACATGGAAATGGTTTAACGGATTTACGACGTAAAAAAATTAATGAGAGAACGTTAGAGAAAATTGCGCTACGATCAACGACGTTGCTGAGCACGTTAGAGAAAATTGCGCTCCGATCAACGACGTTGCTGAGCTGGAAAGGAAATTAAGATTTCCGATCAGGGTGAAGACGCCAACTGGCGAAATTTTGTACGAATCAAAATATAAATGAAATGGAGCTTCGATAGAGATCGTTGATCATAAAGCTCACGCGTGAACGTCGGACTTAACATTATTTCCACGAAATCGTGCTGTTAAATTTTATGACGGTGATATCTTCTATTTTATTAGAAATATCAGCAAGAGCGATCCTGTATCTATGTGGTTGTTTCAAAGCTCCGAATATGAAAATTATAATTTGTGCGTCCTAATGGCGATATTTATCGATCTGAGTCCCTCCGCTCAGAAACGAAAGATATACTGCGGAACAATTATTAAGTCATTGTTTTACCGTTCCGTCGGTTACTGCTCACTTTGCTCAAGAGAATAATTCGTAGAAACCAGTGCGTTCGGAATTTATTGAAGATATTCAAAAAAGCTGTGTTGAATACAGACACGGCGGATTGTGGAATACTAAATACGAGTATAAGGATGTTATCTCAGTTGATATAGTTGCATGTTATTCCGAAAGTTTACTAGGAATGGGAGCTTGTTCTGAGTATTTTAAAAGATTAGGACATCCTACACACGAAATGACTCGGGTGTCGATAACTGGACCCTTGCCAGAACTTGATTTAATTTAACTGGATTCGCGTGTATTGAATCATTTGAGTTCATCCGGTTGTCGCTGTTTGGTTTGGATATCATTTTAATAATCGTGGTTGGGCTCCTATTGTTTTCTTGAAATATTTACTTGATGTGGGTGTTTTAATTTGGTTTACAGTAAGTGAAGCAATAATATCGTATCGTCCACAAAACAAATCTTACTACCTAAACCACCTTACGGTAACGAGGGTGACGAAGATATCAATTACGACATTAGAGAATATGAAATTAAACTTGCAAAAGATCTTATTATCGATGATAAACAGATTTCCCGATACCGCAGTTAGCGTTGCCACAGATTCATTTTGTAGCAATAAAAATACCCAAAATTATCAAATGAATTACAAATCGGCGTTAATGCACCATGTAGAAAATGGAGAATAAAAAAGTAAAGATAGTTATTCTGAATGTCTGATTATAGATATGAGGAGATATATTATAAAAATAGTCAAATGTCACAACCGTCATCAGCACCATCGGTATATGATCCTGGGGCCAGACATAAAACCGATTATCTCAACGGACCTGGCGGTTCTGGTAAAACAACACGTGTGATTGAATTATTTCAGAATCTTCACATGATTGCATTAACTCCGCCTCACCGACTCGCCAGAGAGATGAAAAGAAGAGGTGTCAAATCTCATACTTATCACAGTTTCTTTCGGTGGAAGGGAGATGCGTGGACACCTAAACGAATGGTTGAGAAATATATTCCTAAGATCATTATCAGGTATGAAATATGCACGGTATCCGTTGACGTACAATAAATGTTTCTTGATTGCTTATTGGCTCGAAATGCTGCTGTTATCATGTGTGGTGATCATGGTCAACCACCACCTTTTGTCGGTGAATCGCCACATTACTGGTTAAAAAAATTCGGAGATTATTATGAGGAAAAACTTGATGACCATAGAGCTATTGATAAATCGATGAACAAGTTCAAAAAGCTAATCAGACTGCAGCCAGATAAAATTCAGTGTGAGATAATGCGTAAGGTAATTGCAGAGACTACGATGAATGATTTTTGGTATTTGTGCAGATCTGCTGATTTGATAGTTGCAAGTCGGAAGATAGTTCGTGATTCACTTCAGCAAAAATTATTTCTGTTACATAAAGAAATATTTTCAGATCTATCTGTACCATTGTGCTATCGCCCAGCAGATACGCGTAAACAAAATATTGATATTGAAATTTCAGGGTGCTTGGTAGAACCAAGGAAATAAAAACTTGTATTAAATGATATTGTTGTTGTTCCTGTGGATGTTGTTGAGAGCGCGTTAACGATGAATAAATCTCCATGGACTCTAGGATATGCAATAACTATTCATTCATCACAGGGATAAACTATTTCGGATATTAATACTTGGATTGTCGACGATCGTATCGAATGGTCAAATTTAGTTTATCTAGCGGTGTCGAGAGTCAGAAGAATGCCTCAGCTACGAAGGGTTATCATTGACTGCGCAATGAATAATAATCAAACTGAGAAAATTAACGACGATATAGTAAGAAAACGAAATAGCTAGTTATCAGCGATGTGACAAACAAAATAAACGTGTCTTTGATCTCGCTGCCTAATTTATTATGACCCTGAAACAACAACAAAATAATCATTGTGCTTGCTGTAATACAGTAATGTTGTGGCAGTATTCTCCTAATAACCCACGACAACTTACCGTGGAGACAATTAATAGTAGTCTCGGCCACACACGCGAAAATGTGATGCTGACCTGTCTTGAGTGTAATCGACGTCGAGGGGCCAGTACGAATCATCCTTCACAAAAGTGAAGACGGTGGTAATAGTGTATGTAATTGTTCACGTATAAATCCACGTTGAAGAGCAGTTGAATCTAGTTTATAAATTGCAAGTCTACCCGTAGATGAAACCACGCTGGAAATTGTATGTGTGGTTACACTTCAGACTGGGTCAGTCGCTCGTTTGTTACCCCCTCCCTCAGATTCCCCAGGCTCATATAAATATCTGAAATTCGCATTATCTAGTGCTGGTTGTTTTGAGAAAGAGTCATGTCCTTATACTGGTATGTGTTTGTTTGAGATTGCATTGATGGGCTTCATAGAAATTCTACTAGTAACATCATTATTTAACGATGCTATCACATTTGGTAGTCTTGTAACCCATTCACGAGATTTCGGGTCTTTCTTAACTTTGTTTAAGGATATTTCCTGTTCATATTGATATCCAAACAATCTCTCAACAAGTGTTCGATTAAATCGCTCAACGATTGCCTGATTGCGATGAATTGCGGTGTGCCCTCGTCTGATTTTTTGCCAGGATCAACCTGTAGTAACTGTGGCCATCGCAAGGGCTCTCGTCGATGCAACCTCATTTGTTATCTTTGTTGATAGTGATTCTGCTTCTTTATATCTACTTGCAACATCCACGACAGTTAACGCTTATTTGTGTGTGCGTGATTGACGTCTACCAGTTATAATAGTATCATGTGGTAAAAACAAAATATCTGCCTGATGATCTTCATTGGGAGTGTTGACATCAAAATGTGCATACTGAAATTGCTTAGGTGGCAGTAGATAAATTTGCCATATTGCCTGTCGTGCTAACCAATGTGCAGCAACAGAACGTGCGACACCTGCGGCATCAGCTAGTTTACTAATCGCTTCTCTACCCCTCCAATATCTTCTTGGGTTATAATAAATTAAGTTCATTATTATAATAATTATCAGCTCCTAGCATTAGTTTACCTTCATCGCAGATCTTATCAAACAATTAGCAAGCAATTCTCCGAGAGATTTATTTTTTTACAGACTTTAAAGTGTGAATCAACTTCATGTCTTCAATATGTCGTTGTCGTAATCTGGACCTTTATACGCGACGAGCATGGCACGCTTAATCAATCGCATTTATTGGATACTCTCTAGGTCTTGGCTGATCTTTCTCGTCACGTTGAATACCAAGTCGAGTTCCAGGACCACAATAATTATATCCATGAAGATGCTTCTCGCCAGGATACTTAACCCATGGAGCTCCTGGTAATTTTCCCAGTGAAGCAGCAATATCTCCGCCTGTTTCATTAGAGATAAATTTATATTTTTGTACCATATTTCACACACTTGCCTGTATGTGCACGCTTTTTATTCCTCGTCGTTACTGTTTTTAATCCACTGGTGGCGGTATGTGCTCTGCATCGAACTCAATATAGGTTCATATAATTATTATATATTTATACAACATAGAGATTACTGACTTTTGAGCGACTAAAGACAACGAGCAAATTAAGTATCATCCAGCGCTTCCAAATTCCATCAGAGCAATTATCATAGGTCCAGCTGGATTCGGTAATACGCAATTGTTGCTTAATCTGATAATGAAATGGATTAAGTGGGATAAGCTGTATGTAGTGTCACCATCCGTAGATGACCAATGATGCTATGAAGTACTTAAAGACCTTAATGATAAAGTGAAACCATTAAACAAAGGTGAAAATGATGTTATTGAGTTTATTACCGATATTGATGAAGCTCCATTTGTGGATGATCTTGACAGAACGTTGAATAATCTCTTAGTGTACGATGATGTGATGCTAGACAATCAAATCCGGTCCGGGGAAGGCATACAAATACCAATACTATATATATTGCTAATCATTACACGCAAATACCTAAGGTTATCAGGAATAACTATAATTATTTTGTTGTATTTAGCGGAGTTGATACTTATACGTTACGAAACATCCATCCACATAGTGCCCAGTAGATATTGATTTAGTTAATTTTAAGAATTTGTTTTTACAAGCATAAAGAACACGGTATAGATTTATTGTATGATCTCCGAGCAAAATATCGGATAGGTCTCGATAGAAGTTTTAGTTGATCTACCACCTAACTCCGTCGCCGACCAACAGTGAATGTCCCGGGTCGGTACATAGCCCTGTAGAGGCCTCTCTTTAGTGCAGCTCGATTAGAGGTCTAGGTTTAGCGTTATTGACGCTTGTATTTTTATTTTCGTAGGAAGCTTCATTTTCGCGAAATAATGCTCCTAAAAGTTGATGGATTCACCCCCCTGATGGTATGGGGACGAAGACATTCGACCCGAGCGGATACGATGGCTATTGTATTATGCACGTAGCACTGTATACGTGAAAAAAATCAGGTTATCCCCAACAGCATGGAAACGTGTGTTAGTCTCCAATGGACAATTGCAGATTATGGACAGACAACATTTTTATACTTTTAGCCTGTAAAATCTAGCCGACACCCTAACAAAGAACTCATTCCACACTACCATTACATAAACAACTGAATGCGTAGTTTACCCTCGTCTCAAGAAGGGTGAAGATGTCAGCAGCTGAGATAAATTTAACAAATCCAGATTCTACCCAATGAGGAGCATTTCAGCAAGCTTCACAACGCACTCGTTATTTCTAAAGCTGACTACCATTATTTGTTCAATGGTTAGAGCACGATGGATTTCCAGAACGTGGAAGACTACTACTACCTATATCTCAAAACAAATGTTTTTCTCTTAGCTGATGTGCTTGTCGAAGAATCTTGCTCAGAAATAACGGTATAGTTCCTGCACCATAGTTTAGCTCCCTGGGTATTAGCTGCGATGCTTTTCTAATGATGACTAACGTAATTCTTGTACTATTAGCGCCATAGAAATGTATCTGCTTCTTAAGAAGGGAATAAGCCCCGGTATATCCTTGTTGAGCAAGCTCTTCATTAAAGGCAACAACTGCCAATCGTTACTGCATGTCAGCCTAATAGTTGCATTACATCCTGAGACACCGGCAATTGGATTATAGCGGCCAACAATAATAGAAAATGAAAGCAATGTGGCCGCTGATTCACTTAAAGGTGATAGGGTGGGAGTGGACAGCAAGAAATCTGTTGAAGATGCTAACTCTGTCTACGCAATGGCGCCTACAGCAATATTCGCAGAACGATAATGGTTCAGCAAATAACACGGTGGCTTAGTCAGAAGATTTAATATCCATTACCTGGAAATTATAAAACTTACTTCAACACTGCACAGTAAGCATTTACTTCCTTTACGACAGAAAGCTGTAGCTCCACATTGACTGAGATATGCGCTTTACAAATGTGTGTCATTTTCTGGAGCTAGATCAAAGAACATGGATGTCACTGTCTATTCACCTGGGGATCAACCTCAGAATCAGAGCAGATTCAAATTTTGAGCAGGAGTTTTTCCAATTTACGGAAATAATATGGTGCATCTCAAAAGGAGTTTCAGTGAAGACCTGGTTAAACAGGAATGTGAAACCGATAAGTTATATTTTCGCTCACCCTGCTTGGGCCTTTACCACACTACTAGGTTTCACAGTGTCTGCATTCAGCACGTTTTACTACTGCAGCTATTATACAAACCCATTTCACGCTGCGTACTGAATACTTAAGAAAGGGCTCAATACTTAGAGTGAATAATTCCAAGATACCCAGTTCTGTTTGGAAACCAGCGTCAAATCGAGGTATTTAACATCATGCCAACCCATTATCTGCCTATTCCCATCCGAACATTCCTTTCCGCTGTTTGCTCTGCGCATTTAAGTAATCTAAGGAACCCATTGGTTCCGGTCTATGATCCTGTACAGATTCAAGTGCAGGTTCCTGTGACAATTCTATATATGGTACCTGTGTAGGCTCAACTTCAAAGTTTGGGTCATTTACTTTTCAAATGGTATAGTTTCAGGGTTGTCATCTGGTTTTATCTTTAGAGTCAAAGCAGCCGTTCACTGCAACTGTTCAAATATAACAATTTCAGCCATTATAGAGGGCAGCAGAGGACTATGCATAAAGCAGATGCTACATCCAAATGCCTTTAATATAATTTGTATGTCACTGGAAGGATGCTGGGCATTATCAATAGAGAAACAATGACCATAGCAATACCTGCCGAGTATCGAAGCTCCCACGGAAGCGGTTAGACACGAACAGTGTTTGGCTTTAAGCTATGAGTGAATTTTGATGACTTCGAAGCTGCTAATCGCATCCACGTTTTCATATGTTAGCTGATGCTCACAACATCCGGCAGAAGCACCTTTAATAAAAGCTTCTATGTATATTACAGGCATTACAAGTAGGAGAACATTATTAAGATATTAATAGTCTTGCGCCTATCTTTGACGATCGATTATGTTCTCCTCTAAGCACAGCCACATCAGTGCGGTGATAAGCATAGAATATATGTAACTGCGTGTTCTCTTCTCAGTAACTTCCCGATTATTTCATTCTGTTTAATAGCTATGCATTTCTTCTGTGTCCTCATATGTAGGCATTGTTTTCAGTCTTCTGTTACGACTCTATGGTCATAAACTAAATAACAGAAAGAAACAACACCATATTATGTAACGCGTAACAAACAATGTAATTATCAATGTTATAAAATAAAAATTTTAGAGTAACTGACAGTATTATGAAGTGAGTCCAAAATAATCATGAAAAGTTCTATTAAACTTGAAATGATTGATTTCCGATCCACGAATAAATTGGTCCAGTAACAATCCTGGCGTTGTCCAGAATTCCTT
Organism: Megalonaias nervosa; assembly: GCA_016617855.1. Taxonomy (NCBI): domain Eukaryota; kingdom Metazoa; phylum Mollusca; class Bivalvia; order Unionida; family Unionidae; genus Megalonaias; species Megalonaias nervosa. The sequence goes on along the minus strand of JAECUM010016036.1, from coordinate 68,082 downwards.
TGAATAATTCACAAAAGTCCCAGAATAACAGTATAGGCCAATGCGCACACTGTAGTACAAAAGAATAACAACAACAAATGCAAATGTCTCTTCTCCAATTATGTAGACACATCATCCAACACATCTGCAGACTGATTTCAATATATGGGACAATAATCCAAATAGGAATGTATCCAAAAGGAATAAATATATTGGTTCTCTCCATATATACACCTTCAAGAGTCTATTACTACTACATCTGGTACTCCACCCACAAGACAGATCTAACTACTCAATTTAATAGTTCAAAATATCAATTCGTGTGACCTAACTCATCCAGCAGAAAATATTTTAAAATCCGCCAGCCAATACACAATCATTCTCTACAGGTTTTATTACTAGAAACCTGATAACATATATCTATAGATCATATGCGATCAACACTCTTCAGATCTTAGACCGCTCAGGTGGCCTAGTGGTTAGAGCGTCCGCCTCGGATGCGGGAGGTCTCGGGTTCAAACCCCGTCCAAGCCATACCAAAGATTTATAAAAATGGTACTGGCAGCTTCCTCGCTAGGCGCTCATCATTAAGAGGTTACTGTTAGGACTGTTCGGCCCGGTGTCAGGATGATGTGACTGGGTGGGACATCATGCTACATGTCTGCAGCATGATACCCCAATGCTAAACATCACTATAAACTGACACACTGCAGATATCGTAGCGACAGAAAAATTATTAAAGCTACGTTAAATAATCTGAATCCAAATCAGGTCTTAAACCAGAACTGTATTCTCCAGTAAAAATATAGCTGTAAATATCATGACTGCAGATGATGATTACAATTTATAATAATGCAAACTACACATGATATAGATAAAGTCATGAACAAGATTTACACGAATTTAGATATAAAAATACACCCTAACACTTCATCCTTCCAATAATACAGGGATATTCATCAAAAACAATCCTTTACGATGGAACTATTTCTTTGCGCTGTTTTCTAAATTCTGACACAAAATAAAAATGTAAAAAAACTGAAAAAAGCTAGCTTTGTAAGGATGGTTTCTCTATGGAATGTCTGCCTTACGTCCCGAAAGAAAGACGGAGTAGTCAGGTAGAAATGGTATCTGTTTTTGGAAAGGTACAGCTTTAAAATATTTACATAACCACTGAGATGAACAGGCCCTTGAGTATATTTAGCTACGCGTCAATCCGCAGAAAGACATAGGCGACTAACTATTCTGCAGCGTCTGCAGTTTTCTTGATCTGCAATGGGATTCCCTGAATGGCACTCTCAGTTCGGCACCTTTATCCAGGAAGAGTATGATTCTCTGTACTCCACATATCGCTGAAAAGGAAAACTCGTTTCAGTAAAAAACATGCCTGACAGGACTTTCCATCATTTCATTTTCTTTGAGCGTTTCCTAGCCAACACCTTCATAGCCTCTTCCTTCACAATATAAGTGATACGATACACTAATAACTTTGGCTAATAGTGATGGTGGGGATAGTTATAGGAAAGTTCTGTACCGCGAACCAGGTTAGGGTGGGCAGTAGTATCCCCAAAATAAAATCACTCTGGCTTGTTTGCTTGACTATTGTCCATGACTGAAAGTAGAAATTTGACCTACCTAACTATTGTCTTATCTGAGGGTTGTGCCAACCTGGCCTTTCTCATTTTTAAAATATGTTTTACATGATTTTAAGTTCAAAGCTTCACCTTAATTACGAATTAGTTAGAGTCGTTTATTTTAAATGACCGATATCCTGCCCTTGATATTGTGACTTAGGTCAAGCGAAATTATTATCATTATAATTTAAACCTCAGTCTTTGGAAATATTTACTGTTCTTTTAAGATATAATCTGATAGGAATCACTTATATAAATTATTAATTGGATTATAATGTGCCCATTGACCTTTCAGGTTAAAAGACTACTTTGGGATTATTGTCAATTCATTAAAAAAAACAGTCTGGATTACATCCTTGTTATACACCAAGACGTTGGTATAGTAATATATTCAAAGCCATAGGTACATCATCATATTGGAATTAATTCGGAACACTATACTTTTGGACATTTGATAGAACATCTAGCAGATTTGGGGATTTAATTCACAATACTTTAACATCCTCATAAATTTTCAATTTGCATCTTACAGAAAAAATTATTTGTTACTTTCACTAAACTTGTTTTTAGCTTCCATCTGTTATTAGTTTTAGAACATAGTAATTAAGTTACCCAAGAGTACCCATATATTGGTTATTATTAGTATTATTTTATTATTGCTATATCTCTGTGGGTAAAACATCGAACACAATCGTTCTTCTACATATGGTATAAGGTGCCCTTAATTATGTAGCCGTTGTTATTGAATGTTATTCAAGATCTTGTGACTGTATGGACTAAAAGGTGGAGACGATTGACTGAAAAGAAAATAACCATCTGTGATCTCGTTGTCTGATTGTACCATGTACAGTGATGCGCCATGGACATAGTCCTGCTTACTTCTAGATTTTGTTTGTCAATTCTTCATAATTATTGAAACTCTGAAATGTCATCCGCGAAATCTATATCGCCATCGATATTAGCAACTAACTGCTTTTGCACGCCGAGCAATGGATTCTATCATCTGCACATGTGACGTGTCGTTGTCCTGTGCTGGTGAATCCCTTGAAATGACAAAAATAAAATCGTCAAATTCAATGTAGTGAAAGAATCTTCGGCCTGTACCATGTTTATGACGTTCTATTTTCATCTCGCAGGAGTAGTTTTATGTACCAATTGGAGATCTCACAGGAATTAGCATAAACGCTATAGCTTCACATTTTTGCCACTTTGGGGTTAAAAGGGAATTTCGCATTGAAAATGTTCATTTGGTCAAACCGTTATCCATATGCTAAACCTGGCCTTTAAAAGATGGTGGTGTTGGGGTGGTATGGGGTCTAACCGGAATTCAACAAGAACAAGTTTAGGTGGTCAAACGTTTTAGTGTCAAACATTCTATCCGACACTCATCCCTAATATTCTTTCATAATTCAGACCGCGAGTGTTGTCCCTTCCAATCCTACGATTTCCGTTTGCATAACAGTTCGAGTACAATACATATGGCAGCAATGCAGACAATGTATTTCTATGAGCATTCCATGAATCTATATGTAGTAGGAAAATAAATACGGAAAACGACTTTGTTCACGCAACAGCGTCGATTTCTTAGTCGATTATTTAACTTGAGGACCTATCAAGGAAATCATCATAGTCGTCAAACAAAATAGGCTTGGCTCAGAAACAATCCCTTTTTACAAGACTACTGCGGTTTTCGATCCCATTAGAGCGGTATCTTTCTCATCAAAATTGCACAGACTACATTTACTGATAACATCAGTCTCAATTTTATGACAGTTTGATTTTATTGCCATCATCTCAACAGAATCAGAAAATCCGTCTCACGCAACCTTATAATTATTGAATCCTATCACCTTACTGACTACATTTATTTTGATTCCTTTGGCTCGTATTTTAACTTCATTATCTGACAGTTTTAAACAGTTCTTTCTACTCCGTAATTTGATGAACTCGACGATAGGAGCAAATTTGTTTTCATCCTTAAACTTTCCTGTAAATTGTTTTGTTATTGTCACAGTGAAATCCGCTGTGTTTTGGACAATCTGAAAGATCAAATAATTCTTGGCTATCGTAAAACTCTTGATAAATATCATCAGATTCAATCTTGTACATTACAGAGTCAGTATCAGTAAATAACAATTCTGCATCAGGCCACTTAACCTTAACAAAATCATAGTGGAACCAGTATATTAACGCCTTTGATATCTCAAGTACTGTCATACCGATATAAACTGGCTTGTTCAACTTTAAGTTTGTCTTTCTTTTATGAACGGCCACCTGATTTTCATTAAATATTTTCATACTAACAAAATCATCAGATGCAACAATTTCATTAAGACGTTCCATGTTTGTAACGATCTCAATATTGACTCGTTTTCTGATATTTTCCATAGTCTTGCCGAAGACGCTATTGTTAATCAGCTTTGAGAAAATTCTTTCCGAATTCTGTTTTTGCAACTGCACCTCAGCTAGTATTAACGTCATATAATCTTTCATCCAACGCGATTGAATCCATTTTAAAACTCAGTGAGCTTTTCTTAGCATCAGACCAGTGCCTGTTTCAGATTTTTGTTATCCAAAACGTATCTCCGCTTTTTAAGCAGATTAGGAACTAGTTGTTGAACAGCAGATTTACACTGCGAATAATTGTGTTGTTTTTCTGATAATAAACTATAGTCGATTAGCATTGACTGCACAAAATGGAAAATCATTATGCTTATCATGAAGCTCAACAGGATAATCAAGATCAGCTTCAACACAATAACCAATATCAGGATTCTCGCATTCCGCTTTTACGATTTCAACAGTTTCATAAAAAAAAACTGTTTTTCATTGATCCACTTGAAGACATCAAAAGGCATAGGCTCTGACATTGCATAATGATAAAGATTGTTGGTATCGAGATAAGTTATAAAACTTAATGACACTGTATTATCATAATCGTGTAAATATTTATTTTTATGACACTTATTCCGCCTCTGATTTCCCGCTTGATGAAACAGAACATATCCGGATCTGTTTACAAATCCAATTTTAGTTTGCAATGTTTCATTAATGCAACCCAACTTAGTCCCGGCTCAGAATAGTACCAAGCTGGGTAGAGTCCTTAGTTTTCAGCGCTGACGTCTCTGAAAGTTTCAAATATATCTGCTAGCAACAGCATATCTGTGATAAGTCATGATAATCACCGAATTTGTTGCAGCCGAACTAGTCCCATATCGATTTAGCATAAGCATAATCACCATCACTAACACTTTCAAGATTTAACCGAGAATTAAACTTATCTTTGTCAGGTAAACTTGTTTCATCAAATTTATCGCAATTATCAAGATACTCATAAGGAAAAATTCCTTTTCGTATTTACAAGCTTGAATTGTCACCGAAATGTTCAGTCAAATTATAAAACTTACCGCAGCCATAGACTGCAAACAATCAATAAATCTTATCTTACCTAGAATCACAGACATGTACATTTTGGTGTTATTAGGAATACATTTTATCGTTGATGTTAAATTTCAGGCGGTTTATTATATCCTTATTGCCTATCGCTTCAACTATAATATGAGAATCATATCCTCTGAAATTGTGAAGGACAACAGGAAGAAAATCTGTTGCGGTATATTTTAAATTATATTTGATCTGTGCCGGACCTCGATACTTTCCAATTATGTGACAGTGATCTTTTACACGATCTTGAGACAAAAGCGCCCGCTCACAAATATAACATATTTTTTCTGCAGCAAGATCAGCTTATTGTATCATTGTCAGCAGTTTCATCGTTTTTGTTTTAACGAATAACATCAGGATGAAATGAATCTCGTTGATAAGGTTTTTTTTTTTTTTTTAGAAGCCTGACAGCAGGATTTGCTCCACGATAATTTTTTATTGATTTGATAAACTTTTATAAACAGCACAGGCAACTTTATATGCTACTTCACAAGATTTATCAGGGTTATTTTCTGCTCCTAGCACTAGAAGGAAATTAGACTCGACATCTGCGTAAATAACAAAAGGCACTTTCATATTGTGTCTGTAGTTTGCAAATTGTAATCTCTTCTCATCTTCGCTAGGCATAGATATCCGAAGAATGTCAGAGCAATAATAGAGATGTCGATCGAGAACCTGTTGAGAGTTGCAGCCGAGCAAATATCTGACACAGAAATATTTTGTTTCTCCTTATACTTGTTGTACTGACCTCCGACTAGCCCGTTAAAGTTTTTTCCACGCGTAATGATTTTAAAAAACAATAAATTTATTGTCGTTTGCGATGCTCGATCGCTGATGTATCTGGGATATATCTTTTGTGATTTATCATTGACATCAAACACGTTAAAACCTCCTGTTAACAGGAGTTTGTTTTCTTTTTCAAATTTTGGAATTTGATTCTCAGCAGAAGGAAAGTCAATCCCACTAAAGTTTAGATTGTTAACATGATCAGTATAATTCGATACTTGATAAGGATGATCTCGTTCTGGAAATAATACTGATAATATCACCCACTGAAAACACCTGTCGTCACTGTTCATGACATTCCCGCAACATTTTGAGTTTTTATTTAGCTGGCAGCTACCTCGCAGTGGATTATATTTCATAGTGTGAAGTAATACTTCTGTTATTTTATCAAATCTCCAACCTCGTCCTGATGATGTGTAGTCGTCGAATTTTTTTCCATATTTCCTGAAATATTTCATCTGACAACGATATCAAATTTGTCCCATTTAAATTTCAACGAGATCTTGATGTTATATCTGGATCAGCAAATCTTCGCGTTGTTTTTGAGCATCAGGCAGCTTTGAAGAGATATTTAGATTAGAAAACTGAACATAAAATTGTACTATTATTTTTAGACCCTTCTGCACAGGAAAGTCAGATTTAATTGTCGGCAGAAGCAGATGATATAAGTTTGTGGCAGATAAATTTGTTAGAACAAGTTGATTATCAAATGTCCAGCTATAATCGAACCAAGCAAATGCAGTTGCAATTTTTTTTTTACTGATAGCCTTCTGTCGAGAATTAACTTCTCTTTTCGGTATCAGCAAGTTTCAACGTCGCTATATTATAGTTTTACATTTCTCTAATGGTACGATAAGAAAATGTCAATTAAAGAAACAAAATTGTTATTATTATAAGATGAGCAGAATTATGCTTAGTGGACTTAAACCAACGTTTAGTGAGCAGGAGATATTTTACGGTCACCAGAAATATAATCCTTACGCTGGAATTATGCTGGATGTAGTGATTAATCTTAAAACTAAAGCTTTTTTTGGGATTAGAACTGTAGCGGGTTATAAAAGAAATGTGAAAGGTGTTGATGATACCGAGTATACTGAAATGTTCTTATATGAATTTATTTATACGTTGTTCTATGATGAGATTCCAACGGGGATGCGAATGTATCATGTGAATAGTAGTGTAACAGACAATAATATTGCTAACTTGTCATTTCAAGGCGAGTTTCAACCACATCCTGTTTATGATTTGTATCAGGCCAATGACAGAAGAATTATTAGAAAATTAAACAAAAAGGTTGTTGGTAATATAAACATAATGGCTATTTGAGTGTAGGTGTTAGAGTAAGTACTATTGACCAAATTAAATATTATTGTGATAGGTTCGTGTTTGAGGTATTTTATGGCATTATTTCAAGTTGATTAGTTATTGATCATCTTAATAAAATTAAAACCGAAAACCGTCTGGAGTATTTGGACTTGTTACTCAACAGGAAAATACTAGACGATGAAAAGGAAAGTTTAATCTTAATCGACCTGTAAGACCTGTTATTTCAACTAATATTGAAACTAAAGAAGACATTTCATTTCCTTCCATAACAGCAGCTTCAAAGTATTTTAGTGTTTATCCACCATCAGTCAAATATGTAGCTGATTGTAAGATAAAATTAGCATTATCAAAAATATTTAATATCATAATTTTCTTTCAATACGAATCACCTGCTGTTTAATATTTGTGCGACGTCGTTGCTTGTCATACAGAAATCAATACTTTGTTTAAAGTTTCCTTGGTTATTCGACTAGGATTTTGCCGTATGGACCTCAACATTGCTGAGCAAGATAAAATTGTTTCCCCGTTCTACTATAACGTTGCTGCCACCGCGTATAGTTGATAGGGATTCGCCATATTATCTTAATAATCAGCACAAAAGTGCTCTTCATAGATCAAGTTTGAGAAAATTTCTGAGATCTTCCTTTGTCAAACAGCAGTGGGCCCACCTCATGACGGTATCCCTGTCATATCTAACAAATATTGTTTGGCATTTCTCAAGCTCTGATACCTCAGAATCTGTTAGTAGCATATTAAACACCGAGTAAAGATCATATTTAACGATAAAATTCACATATTTTTGTTCTGTTTTTACATTGTTCATAAATAGCTTGACAGCGTCGAATAACAGATTCTTATTTAAGATTGTAGCTCTGACGATGGTTCTTATTTCATCTGACATTTTATTACAGTAATTAGATAAAAGTCTTATATATAAGAGATGCCTCTGATGAAAAGGTTGGCAGATCTTTACTCTGATCTCGATCGTGATACTGCAGAGTGCAAGCACACCGAGTGTGAGTTACATCAGGAATTGGAGAATTTCAATACTACTAACAGTCCTAGTACCGTTGACAGTCAAGATGCAGCGCATCAGGATTCGAAGAATCAAGACGCAAAGTATCTCGAGTTCGATCTAGAAACGTATTTATTTTCTGTCGTCGAGGATAAATTTGCTGATGAACCAGGTATAATACCTCATGATCAACAAGTTTATGTCTCAGTAAAATCTAGGTAAAATGCAAAATATCACCTTGATAAAAAGATTAAAAAGTTTAATTTTACCATATCTAAATATCAGATATTTTGGGAGATGTTAAAGCCATTCATGAATCGTGGACGGCTAGAAGTTTATGGTCGTAAAAAATATAAAATTAGATTTTCTGTTTGTTAAGATTATTAACCTGATGCAGAGTGCTTTGCACTTCACGCGAAGACAACATATGATATTGTGCAGGCCAGTGAAATGTAAGTCTGTCCTTTTGAAATACGAAAAGATTTACTGTGATCTTATCAAATCATGGGGTTAGCTTTAGTTAGTGTTTTTAGTTGTTTGTTACTTATCGATCTTTTCTTTCAACGTGCGATGAAATCTCTCGACGTTGACACATTTCCCCTCATTTCCAGCGATATACTTGATGATGTTATTTTGTGCTAGAAAGTGCTCGAACTGCTTATTAAAAAACTCATCTCCGTGATCAGTCCAAAGTTCATTTGGTTTTCAAAATTACAATCTTTACTGATGAATGAAATCAATGGAAACAAAATATGATTAATTCGTACGTGTATAAGATCCAATGATTGGACAAATTAACACAATCCGCACGAACCTAATAATATAACATAAATGAATACAAGTAAATTACCTTACATAGTACAAGGACAAAGTTTAATGACGAAAAGAATGATGTGTTTTACTCAGATAATAAAAATGAAGTACTTTACTCATATAGTAAAATGTATTCACTCAAATAGCGAAATATGAGGTACGTTACTTAAATAGTAAAATGATGAAAAAAATGACACAGATAACATACAATATACCTTTACAGTCCCAAAACACTGGGTATAACAAACCCCCAAATTAGCCCACGGCTAAAAGAATACATGTATGGAGTTATACAAAACACTCCGTCACCAGAATACTTGGCTACCAGTCACACTGGTCAGTCAAGCAGTCAGCATTTCAGGTAATCACCGACCACCCAATCAATCACTGGGTCAATCGGGGAATCAGCGCCAACCAATCGGTCAGCAACGTCCGATCACCTGCTACTCGCCCAGCAAAACACTGTTCAATCAGCTCTACAGTTGCTATTTGACAACCTCTGTCTTCAGCTCTATCGTCAGCCATATGGCTGCTATGGTCAACTTTACAGCTGCTATGGTCAACTTCTATGGTCAACCCTGATCAGCTGAAAAAACTAACACCGTGTACTAAGAATGGCACAGGCATATATGATAACACGTAATGATGTTATATACGATAAGCTATACAAATTACGTTATCGGCACAACATTACAAAGCAATAAACAGGTTCAGAAGTGAACCTACTTGTGTCCGATAAGAATCCTATGGTACTTAACGTTTCTTAATAAAATGCAACTTTATTGCTAATGTAGATCTCCTGTTAAAACAAATTCAAGAATAGAAAATATTTGCATTATACTACGCAAGCCGGAGCTACATATAAAATATATAACAAATAAACGTGGTTGAAAAATAATTATAACCTATAATATACATAAGAAATTAAAAAATAATTCACATACCTTCACAGCTGAAGATCTGCAAGTCCTTAAGTAGACTGCTCACTGACAAGACGTTTCCGAAGTGTAATGATTTCGTTCTACGGTCACCTATTTATACATAGACGATGTTGCCCTACATCGTCTGTGCGCTTGATAAATATCAACTTTTACCATCGAAAGCACTTCGCACGTGCGGCATAGGATAAACCGAACACAATATACATAAATCATCCTCGGGTATCGTTGTACACAAAATGCGAAACCCGAGTACATGTATTTAATAATTAACAATGACATCTATACAATTCCTTGACACTGTTGTAAATGAATGCCCTCAATGGGTAAAGACGACACTGTTCCGACTTTCACGGGTCCTGAGACTAAGTCTGATGACAAATTTACACAATGAAGAGGATCATTAACAAAGCCGCACTCTACTTCCTGAATAAGAACTCTTTCATTAGAAGAAGACTTCTCAGAAAAAGGCAAAGTACTGATAATAAAAAGCTCTGAGAAGCTCCTGTATTCCATACAATTTTAATATGGATAGGACGGGCCGAATCACCCATGAGTGATACAGAACCTTTCGACATGAATGGTTCATAATTCTCCACAATATGAAAAAGGCAAAGTACTGATAATAAAAAGCTCTGAGAAGCTCCTGTATTCCATACAATTTTAATATGGAAAGGACTGGCCGAATCACTCATGAGTGATACAGAACCCTTCGACATGAATGGTTCATAATTCTCCACAATAAAATCAGACTGGGGTTTTTGACACCCAACAAATGTACTGTTTTCAATACATGACCGTGACCTTGACTTCTTGGAAATAAGAGTATTTAGAATAGGTCTGTCTTGATGCTGATACTTATGTTTCAATTTGTAGCAATCAGAAATAACGTGTCCTTTCCTCTTGCAATAGGTAAACGTAGGAAGAGATAAGAATTGCTGATCAAGCTTATCAGAAACTTAATTTCTAAACGTTGTGCCAGATTGAAATTTAGAAGGGCTAGTATTAGGCTCAAATATTTTGTTTACCAGAAGAACGCTGAGTGGAGGACTTGCAAAGGAAACTTTTTGAGCTAAAGAATGCTCGTCAGCAGTACGAGCAGATATTTTCCAAGATTTCGGCCTGATGCTCATCACGATAAGTCTTAATGTCACTATGGACGCAATTCTTGAACTCTTCAAGTAATATAATTTGTTAGATTTTCGTTATTTTGATGAACTTTCTTGTCTAAGCACCACCTATCAAATAACTGCCCTTTTCCTCTTGCAAATTTGACATGAGTTTGTCCAGCTTCTTTATATCGTTCCTAATTATTTTGCCGATAAGCCTCAGGGACTAATGCATAACTCTTCAAGATGCATTCCTTAGCCAGATCATAGTGGGCACTTTGCTGAACTGACTGGGATGCATAGATGTCTCGGACTTTGCCAAACATTGCACTCTGTAATGATAGAGTGCAATGGCCCCTTGGCCATTTTGGATTTTCAGCAATTTTATCAAAATGAGGAAATTATTTGTCTACTTCTTTTTCTCTAAAAGGGTTCACTAACCTAATATTGTTAGTTACATCAAGATTTGAATTTGTATCTAAAGTGGGGACGTGCTTTTCATTTGCCAGTTTTAATTCGCTTAATCTAAATTGATACTCCCTTTCTTCCTTCTCTCTTTGCATTTGTATTTGCATCTGTCTCTCTCTCCTCTTTCTCCAATTGCAACTGCATTTATTTCTCTCTCTCCTCTTTCTCTCATTGAAACTGTATTTGTTTCTCTTCTTTCTCCATTTGTTTCACTCTCCTCCTTATCTAACTGCATTTGTTTTTTCTACTTTCTGTAACTGCATTTGTTTCTCTCTCCTCTTTCTCCAACAGCATTTTCCTCTCTCTTTCCTCCTGATCTAATTGCATTTGCTTCTCCTCTTTCAAGTTCAAGCTTTCGTAACTCTAATTCCATCTTGCATTTTAATTTTAATTGATTTACTTTTATGTTACATATTTACTGATCGAGTCCAAAGCACCTTTATCCAGAACATTCTTTTCCACCAAAATATTGCATCAAAATATTTTATATTTCTTGCTTCGTAAAAGAAGCTTTTGTCTCAGAAAGATCATATTTTCTGGCAAACTGAAGCAATTCATTCTTTCTCAAACAGTCTAACTGCTCCTGAATAGGATTTGAAATAAAAATCTCCACTTTAGATAACATTGTGAAAAGCTTGTTGATGTCACTAAAAGTTTATAAAATGTGAAATAATACTTGGGATTTTGAAAGTTCCGAAACTAGAGGAATTTAAATTTCGAAAACAAAGTTTTCTGAAATATTTTAGCAAAATTCGTATCCCAAGGACGAGCACCCAATTTTCTGTTACGAGTCTATGCTCTTAAAAAAACGGAACAGAAAAGAGTGAAGACAACAAACTTTGTTAAATTAAACAAATAATTTATTTCCCTAGAACACATAGTTAAAAATGAGAAAAAAGAACTTACGGTTTTACGAAATAAATCCAAAAATAATCTAGGAATTAAAGATACAAGTCCTAGTTATGAAATGTTCTGAATAAAACTTAGTTAAAGTCCCGAAGAGATTTAAAATTAAAGGCGATGACGTGTCTGTTATGGCCTGCGTCGTACTGATGTGTCAACACTCTCTTATTGAATCACAGAAATATTATTCTAGTTTTGAATTCAGCATAATTTCCAATGAATGTCTTTATCTAAGACGTTTGTCTGAGCACTTTTGTATTTCCAGAGGAAATAATCACTTGAATTCAGTAAGTTGAAAAAAAAAGTAACATTCAGTCCAAACTGGTCACAACATAATGCAACTTACAGTACTGGATGTTAAAGCACAACTAGTAAAATTCTGACAGTCAAAAGATAATATAGTTCCCTGTTTGACCTCAGGTCACAAATTAGCATTTTCTACAAACAAACATTACCTAATGGAAAATAACTTTCTAGCATGATTTAATGAGCCTTGTTTATATAAAACATATTACCCTATAAAATTAACTTTGGAATCCCCAAAACCCTGACCCAAATCAACATTTTTACCTGCATAATAATTTGGTCAATGAACTCATACCCACAGAGTACAATGAAGATTTATTAGTTGTTTACACCAATGAAATAAACAAAAAATTGAAAACAAAAGTGAATCAGATCAAACAGAACTAAACTCAATTTACATTAACATGTAACGGAATAAAAGAATTGAAAACTAACAGACAAACAATTAAATTAAATATACATAACAGCAAGCCAACTCACAAGCATTAAATATATTGTTGAAAAATGTTACACTTTCAGTTCTCTCAGGCTTGTTAGTTCTTTCATACTTATACAGGATCTCACCCCAGCAATATCCACTGCATCAATGCGTGGACAGGTGTTAACGAAAATATAAATATCGTCATTGTCAATTAAAACAGCTATTAAGTACACAAAATGCTCAATTTAAGGCACTATAAGTACAATCTAACATTTAGAAAATATCTCTGTCCAAATTTGTCGTAAACGTCTGGCACATAGTTTCATTGATCTAGTAATGCAGTCGTTTATCGCATTGACGCAGTGCATTCATTTACCTTTAAAAAAATTACTATGTAAAAGTATCAACCAAAGCTGATTGTCAGGTGACAAAATATGAAACATAATATATGTTTCCAGACCAAAAGAATCTAGCAACTGCTAACGTGCTTTTTATTATTCCCATTGTGGCCATCATGCCTGCAATGATCATCATTGCGATTATGAAATGCGTATATAATATAAATTGCATGCCGAGATACCTTTTCTCTTTTGACCATAATATAATTGCACATTCACGACATCATACAACAGATATAATAAGTGCAAACCATGTTTACGTTCCCGGTGCCTTTAATGTTTGCGTGGTAATATTACATTAAACATAGTTTCTCTGAATGAATGCAAACATAGCTGATGATTTTACAACTGCACAGTTAACACATTATATCTCGCGAATTAGATGTTAGCGTCATTCCCACCGAAGATATCAACGAACATTGCATCACCGTTTTTATTAGAGACCCTGGTGTTAACTAATGTCATTTTCTGCGAAAGTAGTAATGCATGGACATCCTAAAGTAAATACCTCAGACTATAATTTTAAAAAATCTTAATTTTCAAGTGAATCTTTAATTATTAGCCTTACAAATCTTATTAACACTCGAAACAGAATTACTTCGAATTTTGCTTTTTGTTGTTTTGTTTTTTGTTTACTTAGCACTTGCAAATTTCAAGAGAAAGTAAAGCAATATGGTAAACTTTGTGTCTGGATCATGTCTTCTCAGATATGCAATTTTGAAAAGATGACAGACTCAATACCTACCTCAGGCAAAATTTGAAACGGGTAGTTAAGTTTTTTTTTAACATTTTTAAATATTTCCCTAAGTCCTCAGTTGTAATATGGTTCGTTATGAATGACCACTTTTGTAATTTTTCAGTAGCGTGATCTTCATTTTTCAGTAGCGTGATCTTAACAAAGGAACGTAAAATGAAAGAAGACAGATATATAACTCAAGGTGAATGATCTTAACCTCTGCATTAGAGTAGTATTGATTTACTTAACATGTGGGACATAAACGGTTGCAATTACATTTCGATTCTGTACCAACGTGCACACGAAGTTATACTTCTTTGATATAGCGTGCAATTACTCAATCATGCATTAGATGAGAATTACTTAAGTCAGCTATTCCATGGTTTTGGATTAAAATATTTTTTTCTGCATCTCTGTTTAGAAATTCTCAGCATAGGACTGTAATTTCTCAGTTAAGTTTGGAACTTCAGTACAGTGCACACTGGTGAGACTAGAAGGGATTGGGTGGGATTCGTCCACTAAAATTATTTTATCTAAGAAGTAGTGCAAAAACAATCAAATTTATCCTTGCGTTTACATTTGAATTACATATACTCTTCTCTGTTTTTCTGTTATAGTTCTTGTTTATGTGTTTATATAAATACAAAATTTGAGAATTTTTTATCATCAGCTCCATTCCGTTTTCAAAATATCTTTATCGTAAAGAAACCACAACACAGAAATTAAAAGTGCAAAGTGTTTTCCGAAGTGAGTTGTCTAAAATATGAACGAAAAGAGCAGCTAGTTCTCGCTGGTGAAGCAAACCGTCTGATTGCATAAAATTCAGCTGTTTAGTATTATGTTTCGACACGGACAAGAAGAAGCGACCATGTGTTAGGAAGCAATATTACCATCAGTGCTGTTCATATATAGTTGTATACCAAAAAAGATATCCGACGTACATTCACATGCAAAATACTTACATATATGTCCAAACAATTCAAGCTGAATAAATCAATATCAATACATTAATGTTTGGTATTATAATAAGCCCAAAATAAGAAACACATTACAAGTTCCTTTTATAGGTCTACCAAATGGAAGATATCTTGACGAGGAACAGATTTTGAAGAGAATCATATCGAACTGGTTTAAACCCGTAGACATTAGGCAATAGTACCCTGCGTTATGCACTGCCGTTCTGTCAGGATCAGTGTACCTATGAAAAACAAAGCTGACATTCAACTCCATGTATTAACCTATTCAGCCTCTAGGAGAGGAATAGTCAATATTTTACAGACAAGTGTAGTTTATGAAGTATTCTGAAATGTGTTGAGAAAATACCAAAACTTGTTTGAAATTAAAACGGTGGAGTGAGGAATCTGTATTGTTTAGAGACGGTTATAATAATCGTTTTAAATCTACAAATATGTATTCCTGAGAAAAAATAATTAAGTAGGCCATATAAACGTACGTTCTGCTCATAATATGTACAGACTGAGCAATATATATATCCAGAATACATTCCATTATTTATCCATAAGATTCCATTAATGACACTCATATAACAATTAAAGCAATAGTAAGAATAATATAGACAGTGAAGGTAAAACAGATACCGAACAAACTACGAAAATTATATTTCATTCATCGACAATATCATAGGTGATAGTTTAATGATAGAAGGAACACATAAGAGTCAAAAGAACAATTTGGGATGTAGACCTCTTAATTTCATGGAACAATCTATTGAAAATTTCATTACACATATTAGTGATTAAAACATTTTTAATAGCTGAACAAGTTGAAAGATATAAGGTCAAAATATATACGAACAACATATACCGACTGAATACCAGGGAAGTGTTAAAAGTGTAACTAAACAGCGATACTTTAAAACAGAAGAGGTTTATGCGAATTTGAATGATTTAAATAATTAAATAAATGACAATATGTACTAAATGCCACGGAAAATTTCAACGTAATCAATCTTGGATAAGTTAGTGACTTTTATACCATTAGGCGCTTGACATTACCTATCCCTGACATTACACCCCCGCCTAATTGTATGCATGTATGATAATTAGTAGATGCATATAAATGAAACACATCATCCAAGCTGTTTCATAGCGAAAGAGGGACCTTTGTATCTCAATCGTTCCTTGAAGTTACTTAACACTTTAGCTTTATTTTTCATGCAACTCTTTTCTCTGTAATTATTCCATGAAGCTCGTTTCTGCGCTTTGCAGATCCGTCTAAAGCACATAATCCGAAACAGACGTAAGCAAACATTATACACTGTAACAATATATGTATAGCTGTGACAGAAGGAGGCTTCAATGCCAAGAGATTTTGAGTGAATGATTGAGCAATTATGGACACAATTAATTTGAAAGTTAGAAAAACTTTGCCACTAGGACAAAAATTAAAAGCATATTTCAAAGAAAATATTGTTACAATAATCGCTACAGTTACTACAATTTTACGGCAATATCAATAGTTGAACTCTCTAATGCAAACATCGTTAAGGTTTACCAGGGTGTTGTTAACTTAACGGACACGTGCTTATGTTGCATGTTATTGAGATAAAGAAGTCAGCACTGAGTCATCCGTGAACAGAGTAAACAATGCTTAATATTTGACATTTTCACATGACATGATTCCTTCAATGAAGTTGTTTTAATACTGACTATTTAGCAATACAACTTGGCATACAAACATCAAGTGCAAACATAATCTTCATATATGTTATCTTGACGCATTGTAAGCAAGCAAACCAAATATCCGTCAACAACGATAGTTTTTATTTTTGACAATTGGTGTGCATCCTTTAATCCGTTCAAACATATAAAGCATCTTGTTATCCTTACCATTCCCATAGTTCAATAACAAATAGCTACGTCATAACTAGGTCAACATGTGTTGCGTCTCATCAAAGATTGTTTTAAATTAATTCTATCTACTTTTATAATTGTTGTAGACTGACATTGTAGATTTTGTGCAAGTTTTGAGTCATTGTGAGCTTAGCTGAATAGAGATTCGAATCCTTACTCATATCGGGTAAGTAAATTTTTACTTCCTCATACCGTACTCCTTTAACAATCGATTTTTTGTGATAGATGATGTTTGTCTATACACAATCCAAATGTGTACACAAATTCTAGGTATATTTTGATTCTGATAGTGTTGCTTTAAACTTATGTTTAACACCTCTCTGATTAGTGATACAGCTGTCAAAACATATATTTGTGTTATTATTGTATGATTTTAGAGACATTTTGATTTGTGTACCTTTATAGTGTGCTTGACATTTGTCCAAGGATGTGGGTTGTATTTAAGATTATGGTAATTTGTAAATATGTTGACTTGGTCTTTTGACATTAGAATGTTTATTCCTACTTAAGCATCAATATGGAATCAATTTAGCTAGAGATCATTTATAATTTGAGATGCATTATTTATTTAAATTATTCATTGGGAATACAAAGTGCTTATTGCATTTTCAGAATAAAACACTACTTTGGGAGTATTAGGGATTCAATTCGATGATATTCTGGATTATATCGTAGTGATAGGTCAAGACATTCAAGGATATGGGTATTCATTCAGAACATTATATTCTTTTGTTTTATTATTGAAAATTTACGTTTATTTGGTATTTAATTCAAAATATATGTAGTAAAATTATATTTTTATTATACTGAACTTGTTGGTTTTTCCTTTTCTGTTATTTAGTTTAGGGAGTCGCAACAAAAATTGGAGGCTCCCCATAATATTTCAGAGGTATTAAACATTGCCTTCTGAAACTTAAATTGACTTTGTTTGGGAATTTTCAGGGTCCCTTGTAAAGGTTTTAAATTCACATATTGTTCACATAATACTATCAAATGAATGGAACATTGTTTTAAAATCCTACCAAGGAAGGACGGGTTCCATGAGCTTACAGATATTGTGATATTTCGGAAGTGAAAACACCTTTAACAGTCATGAAGTACAAGATGTTTTAGGCCAATATATGATGGGATACAAGTTTTCTGGGGATGGTTAGTAAGCCTGACTCAGGTTAGGAAATAAAGTTAAAGATAAACCACGTGAAATTGGAGTCATCAAAATATCGGCCTCAGAAAATAAATTATGAAATTGAAAATTCAGAAAGAGGAAAAGAAGTGGCAAATACAGCTATAGCTGGCGATATAATAAGAGAAAGTAATGCAAAAATGGTCTATGGGAATGTATTATTAAAACCTGTACTTCCTTGGCAAATCTCGTGCAGTTTGAAACTTCACTTTCCTACAACAAAGTGCTAATTATGATGAAGTTGAGGATTGTAGTTTGAAAGGTCGTGAGCTGGTATTTGCAGCACATGGACAAATGTTTACGAATTGAAGAAAATAAACTGGTCAAAAGCATGTCGACGTTGCAAGTTAAAAAGTGCACCTATTGGATAAGCGGTGCCCAGCCAAGGCAGTTGATCAAAACTTACAATGAACCCAGACATGGCATGTTAACGAAAGAGTTTAAGAGTTGCATTCATATAAATTACCTTATATTATAATTATAATTATCTTGATTAGTAAATGAAGAAAGATCAGAAAATGCAACTTGTACAGCTCATGAATATTTTTAGGCTCACACAGTTTCATTTTTAAGAAGTCTTCTTAGCAGATATTAGATACGGCCGATCAGAAAACCTTATACGTTAATCTTAGCACTTATTGCAGAAAGAAAGGGCACGTCATTTCCGATTGGTACAGGTTTAAAAAAATAGCAGAAGAACAAATACAAAGCTATTCTAATTGCTCTTCCTACAAAGAGGTCAAAATCATGGTTTTGTGTTATAAGCAGACCATTTCGTCCAACAAAGTCCAGTCTGTTTGCAATATGGAGAATTATGAACCATTCATATCGAAAGGTTCCATTGCCCTTATTGATTTTTATCCCAAGCCTATCCCTATTACAACAAAAGGGACATAGGAGTTTGTCCGAGTCCCTTGTTATCAGATACATTGTATTTGTCTGACATGTCTTCTTCTAGCGAAAGTGTTCTTATTCAGGGACTAGACTGCGGCTTTGTAATTGTTTCTCTACATTTTTTTCAATTTGCCACCAGATCTCTTTATCCGTCAAGCATAATAATTTAGTGCTAGGCAATGACCTAGCTGGAGATATGGTCGTGGTTAATCCATATATAGTTGACAAGTCTTATTTGGATCAGAAGGTTGATCCTGCGCAGAGTGAAATCCTTGATTTTATTTCCCGCATGTGCAGGTTCCAGGCCTAAGGACAGCGCTTTTGATAATTATATTGATGGCGCAATTAGTGCTTTAGCTGACACAAGTATTGGACATTTATTTGTTACGGTAATGTATGCTCCTGGTATTGATCAATTCAGTGGAATCGATAGTAGTCATCTTCTTTTTACTACTCATTCCTTTAATTCAGGTCAACAAAAGATACTCACTCATTGACGAATAGGAACAAGATCCTGTAATTTCCTTTCACATCAGAAGTCTACTGACAAACCTGAAGTCACGCAAGAACTAATTTGCTATTTTAAGAAAAATCGGGTCCATATTATTAATGGAGACCACCTGTGGTACCCGTTGATTATGAGTGATCAGTTAGCTACCGTCAGAAAATATTTCTTATAACCGACGATACTCCCTTGGTTGGTCATTTTGGAGTCAATACGACTTATCGTAAGATTTCGAATCATTTATATTGGCAAAAAATTAAAAATGGATTTTGTAAACACTATAGATTTCATCACACTTGTTGAAAGGTAGGAAATACCATTCAGACGATACATAAGGCTCATGTGCAGTCTATTGCATTGGGCAGCAATGTAGCATAATAATTTTATATCGTATAGGTCCCTTGCCAAACACCAAATCAGGCAACTAATAAATGTTGATCATAATGTTTCCGTGCACAAGATCTCCAGTATCTCCTTCAGTAAATCTTAAAACTAAAATCCTTTTTATACTTTGTGCCTTCGTAAATCAGTCCAGTCTAATCAAGAGTGAATTATTGTTTTTTTATCTCTCGGGTATTTCAACAAATTATGCATGAATTAGGCATTCAACAGTTTCAATCTTCTGTTTAGCACCTAGAACTTGAAGGGGCTTTGAAAAGATTTAATCAAACTGCGAAATATGCGATTCCGTCACATTGCTTTCATATAGGAATGAATTGGATTGAGGTCGTTCATTTGACGTTGCTTTTTGGTGGGAATCATTTCAAGAATCACTAGATTTTAGTCCTTGTTAAATATTTTGTGAACATACCTTCTTTGGTCCATTCAAGTTATTAAACGAGAAACTACTTTCCAATTAAGATTCCAAGATATTCTTCTTGATTATGTATCTGATTTCAAATATACGTTGTGATAGGCTTATGATGTAGCAGGAAATCATCTGCTGCACGTTGCTCAGTCTCAAGAAAACTATGTATTAATACAGCTATTAGTTGAATACTACCACTTTTTTCCAGATGTTCCAATACGAACAAATAGAATCTACCATGACATTGAAAGAAATCTTGGAGCCTACGTTTCTGAAACAGATTCGTTACAGTTGAATCATCACCAGCAGGAATATCTGAAAAAAAGTAATTTTTTATTTGCTGGAGAAAGATTTCATAACACCAAGTAATTGTAAGTGGAATTCATAAGGTATTCTTATGCCGACACCAGATAATACTTCCGTATATGTGTTTTATCACGTGTTTTGAAGTATATTCTGTATTTTGGTGTATTTTGTGTCATTCCTAAAGCATCTTCCTTTGTAATTTTAATTAATATAGTATCATATGGATGTTAACTAATTTGTTAAAGAAACCTTTATTGTATAAATCTTTCTTTGACTTAATGAGGTCATGTGTTAGGTATATCTATATTATATGCCTAACGTTTGTTCAAGGGTGTTGATTGTACTTTAAGATATTGGTAATTTGTAATATGTTATCATGGCCTTTTGATGTTAGGATATTCTAGAATTAAAGGTTTGTCCCACATTCTCTCGTGTTGTTATGTTTTAGGTTGCTATGTAAGGTTCTAACAAACACAGTTATTCTTTCCTATTAACAAACATTCTGTAATTATGTACTGTTGTGTTCAAATATAATATGTGAATAATTATTTGTTTAAATTATCCTTGGAATAACAAAATTGATCATTGACATTTCGGACTAAAACACTACTTTGGGATTATTGGAGACTATTATATGAGTTTGTTTTGTTCTCGTGCTTTCTTTGAAGCTAAATATGTTCTTAGGCATCTTCCTCCTACCCTGCACGAGACGGTAATGTCGTTTGGAATCACTTAAACATCGATTAGGTTGGCGTGCATTTTCTATTGATAATGACAGGTGAATATCTATCATTATCTAGAAACATTTGGGAAAGATAGTCTCTCACAAATCATACAAAGCAACAGCCGAATGAACATTTAAATGGTCTTCAAAGGGTGTAGACGTTTCGCATGAAATGCTTAAAGCTAAGGTGTGTCCCAGTAATTACGGCTTCTATGTGACAAAATACTTGAGATTGCATGGCTTTTTCGGAACACAAAAATCAGTTGTAGCCGATATTGTAATTATTTCTCATGAAAAAAGCGAATTCATGTTCCTTTCTTAAAACAAGACTAAGGACAGAGCGCTATATCATACCAAGGAAAGATATTATGTCAAATAGATGTTTGTCAAACTCAGACTAAATTCAGAAACAATTTGGTACGATGATCATTTAGACGTGAGACAATGTTTAAAATTTCCGATACTGGTTAGAACAAAGATGAAGTAAAGTAGGATCTCAGGTTTACAAATCAGTCAGCAGTAGGTTCCATAGAAAACATAACCCGCATAATAAATTCTACTCGTTTTATCTTACTTTAAAGAAGACAATATATTATTAATGATCAAGTCCAAATATATTATTGGGCACATTGTAACTCTAGTGAATAAATTAATCCAACCAAGTTAAAATTGAAACACAATAATTGACTGATTCTGCTTCAGATGTTAAGGCAATAATGTGCAACTTTCAGACAAACTAGACTATATAAACCCTACCTGACCTAGGTCACAATTACCTTTTTCCGAAAATATTGTCACTTAACAGAATTTTCCATTCTAGAAGATGTTACGGTCAGGATCAAGACTGTAAGTTTTAACTCAAATTCAGGTGAACATGTTTTTCTGCTCAAATAATGTCTTGAACACAACATATAATGCTTCTACAGACTTGATGTTACACGAAAAGCACCAGAAATAAGAATCAAAGATTGCCCTGTCCAAGTACTTATATACAGGTAAGATGGTTAAAACAAACCCATTGTCACTACTGCTGCGTGAGATGGTCAAAGAACACATATAATTGAATCCATCCAATGGGATTTAACATAAGTCTTATAAGATAGCACCTGACCGACCGGTCCAATAGGAAAAAGCCCAAATTTTGTAAACATATTTACTAATAGTTTTTCTATTAGTAGTTGTCAACATGTACACATATACAATTTGATATTTTTTAATACCTGAAAATAGAACCTTTGCACGTTCGCATGATCCAGCAATAGATAATCACTACACTTTATATTAATGAATAAAAAAATTTAAACAAATGAGACAAAATCATGTTCCAGAAGTTAACAAAAACTATTGAAATACAAAACACTATCAAAGTAGACAGAAACATTTAGCTCTTTAATATCAGTTTCCATAATGTGTTCGCACATCATCAGGTGCATATCACTGATAGTATAGCATGCTTTCGATATAAAACGAGATTTAAGTTTTTATTAAAAGGAAATGAATCTTGCCGAGTTTCCTTACATGAAACATTTATACAATTAGTGGCAAGTCAAAGATGTAGCGTCCATATTATAAATGTGTTTTATTTAGATCACATACAAATACATATACTTTCATTTCCAATAGAGTTCCGATTTATTACAAAACAACGTTGTATTGAAGGAGTGAATAAACTCTTCACATTCCTGTCTAGTGTGTCCGCTGAAAACTGTAGTTCTTTACATTTTGCAGCTGATTACAATCATCTTACAAGTTTATATGTTGCTTGCATTCCATTTTGAACTTCTATTTTCCTTAATATTGATTAAATAAATATAAGATGATTTGAAGGAACAAAGTAGAGCACTACAAGCACAGCATGCTTAACTTCTTGAACACTTATCGGCAAGCAACTAGTCCGAATGAACGAACAAGAGGTAATTCAAGCATTTAAATGTATTTATTGTTGGTCTAACTCATTATGATCATTTACCTTCGTTCCCGGCCAAACAATCGCTTCTATACTCTGTTTCTATCTTTCTACTTTCCAAGGTCTATTCGACCGTAAATTTTATCATTATTTATAGTACCTGGCCATTTACAATTTTTTCACGCAGTATTAGGCGGATCACTATATATATATATATATATATATATATATATATATATATATATACCATATATATATATATATATATATACTATATATATATATATATATATATATATATATATATATATAGATAGATAGATAGATAGATAGATAGATAGATAGATAGATCGAGTCATTCGAGGCTAAAATGTCACAAACTGATGACATTGTTGCGTGTTGATTATAATAGTTATCAGGCTTGCAAATATTACATCAAAAGTAGCTCCACTGAATTTGCACATAGGTGATGATGTTACAACTGAACAGACGCACATTAGGTGTCACTATCCGACTAAAGTCGTGCACACGTTGCCATATGACACGCTAATGACACGAAAGCGTCCACTATCGGCCAGTATTGTTACGTCACGTCTACTGTAAGACTGATATCAAATTTTGTAAATACCATGGATTATACTAAACATGGAATTCTGAAGTATAGTCAAGTGTCATAATAAACAAAATTCTTTAATTATTGTCCTTACAAATTGCATTAATATCCAATGGAAAATTCATTCGGATTCCAAGTTAAGTTTTGCTTTGTTCGTTTCTCTAGTAAATGCCAAGGGAAGGTACAGTAATTTGATGAAGCTTGGATAAATGCCAAGTCTCTGACATGTAAGTGAATCAACCCGGAAAACAAATTACAGCAGATTCCACAGGCGAACTCGAACATAGGACAGCCTCGTTACCTTTGTATTAAGCATTTTGCTATTTTTTATTTCTAATGGATTCTGTTGAGTATGGATTGCTAAGTAATGATTCAATGATATACAGCTGTACAGCGTACATTTGCATAGAAAAGAAGGCTGTTAGATGTTTCTAAGGGAATGAGGCAATTACCCTATAAATGGAATGATTATTGATTCAATTAACAGAGTCATGGACATAAAAAACGAATAATTTACTTTCATCTTTAACTAACATAAACACAAAGTCTTTCGTGCATTGTGAAATTGCTCGAACAAACTGTAAATGAGAATAACTAGTTAGCCATTATTTGGTTTTCGAAGGACATATGTTCTGCGTTTCTAAATTTATAAGCTGACAATATATGTCATTCGTCCATAAAATGAGGAAGCTGATCAAAATGTAACAAATTAAGAATTTATGGGCTTATTTTTTACCAAAGAGGGGATGAAAAACAATACTTATAGGTTGCTGCATTTGTAAAGACAAATTTCAAAGTGATGTTTTTACAGCAAAATTGCACCACGTTTTGAGTACATTATTAGTCCAAAATACAGAGATATACTCATTTCCTTTCCCTACCTAATGCTTAATAATTATAGGTTATGAACGAGTTTTTCGGATGGATATACTGCACGACGTTGGGAGTGCAGTATATTCATCCGACAAAACGAGTTCATATTTTCCCATATAAATGCAGTAACCTCTTTATCATATGCTCATGTTCTTATTCTACCTAAGATTTAATTATATAAACAAAAATACACTACAAGAAACAAAGTAACTGAATTTATGCTGTATTCCAAACTAAATACACAAGCGCAGATTCATCAGTATGCAACAAAAACATTATTAATGAGCACATAACTCCGCCCAGATAAATTTGAGCGTAGTCGCATGGTAGACATTCTTTTCGAAGGGAAATGGCATTTTGGTATACTTAAAATTGAAATTTAGAGTCATATTGTGAATGAATGTGCATTGCAACAACTTTTCTATTTAGTGTGGAATGAATACCTTTTGGTATTTTTGTCGATTCTACTAAATTTCGTGATAATGACTGGATTTATCTGTGTCAATTCTACCTGAAGTACATCTGATTTCAGCAGCAAGGGAGCAGCGTGTTGACTTCTGCAAGTGTTTCTGTTCTGTCATTGAATGTTTGGAATCATAATGTGGGAAAATATGAAGTCGTTCAATTGCAATTATCAAAAGGACGCTATGGAATATAATGTTTATTTCATTCTGAGTGCAGTAAAGAGGATGTAATTGCACTTGGAATGTAGTAGAAATTACAGCACAATTTCGAAATGTGTAATCAAGCTTTAGAACCCATGACATGGCTCATGTAATTCGGATTTGCAGAACTAAGAAAGTATATTTTGACGAAATTCAGGATGTAAAACTGTAAGTATATATTATGCCATTCTTATTACCAGCTAAAGAAGACACGTTTATGCCTTGTCATTTGCGAATTATTTGTAAGGACGCAGACCTGTCTGGCGTCTTTCTCTAGCCTAAATCCGAAACACTGTATCAAAAAGTTAACGCGGAATGTGGCAAATCAGCTGGTATGTGGCAGTATACGAAACATCTACTTTAGTTCATTCAGAAACAAATTTAATCAACCAAAACGTAAAGCGTCTACTACATGAGTGTACATGATTTGTTTACAAAGTAGTTCCTAATACATTATTGGGCACACTTGAGTGCAATAGGAGATGAACGTAAGTGCAATATTGTAAAATATTGAACGATTCTGACAATGTAAGAACGGAGAACGGAGAAAAAAATGAGCATATAATAATAAGGGAATACACTATCAGCAAGAAAGTAATTGAACGTATGCAATATTTCAAAATAAATACACAACTGTAGATTCACAAATGCACAGTAACAATACCAATGCGCACATTACACCGCCCAGCGCCTTTTGAATTTTAAAACTTTATCGTTCTGGTCTTGTTCAGATTTGCAGACTTAACTAAGAAGGTACATTTTGTGGAAATTCAAGACGCGTTTTAATGTACATATATATATATATTACCATTCTTGTTACCAGCTAAATAATACATTTTTTATTCCCTGTCAGTTGCATACTCTCTTTTGGAGGGACCTCAGCTGTGACCTGTATCACACCTTGTATGTGTTGAATCTCAAGCCTAGCATTGTATCAGAATAGTTAAATGGGGATAATTACAAGCAGTTGTTGTGTGACAGTCCGTTTAGCCAGTGGAAATGATATCTTTCTGTAGTCTTGGCTTATTGGTTATGATGCTCTTAGTTTCCTAAGAAAGCATTCAGTTGCATTTTTTCTCGAATTCATTTGTATGACTGACTTGTAAAATGGTACGTCTTTGATAGGTATCTGATAGACCTTGGTCTCAGTATGTTTTTATATGCAATTTTTATAGACACTAGAGAGCACTGGTCATAATCTGAACCATTATGTTTGCGAAATGTTACGAATATTTCTCCTAAATAACCGTTCGAATGTTTAGTATGGTATTTTCAAGTACTACTTCCCTCTCGTTTCTTGTAGACATTGCTAATATTATGTTAATTTGTGTTCTTGCTTCAGATGTGTTTGTGACTCATGGATCTTGTCCATATAGTTAACATCATCATCTGTACCTTTAAGTGGAACAAACAGCTTGTTTTGTTCAATCACAATAAAATCTAATCAGCTAAAAGCTTCCTTTTCTTGTTCTAAATGTTTAGTAGCTCTTTCGCTACTAATCCGGTTCCGAGTTGTCAGCTGTCTATCTTGTAAACTCTTATCCTCCAAAGTTTTATTTTACGTATTTAAGTATCAACAAGTTTTTATATAAACATTTAAGGTAATCTGCATCGTGATACTCTAGTTATACTGTCTTTAATAAGCTACCACTGTTTTACCCTTGTACTCATGTAGTGTTCTATCTTTGACATTACAAATTTTCCATCTTCTCCTTTTTTCGTTTCTTTTGAGCCACTTTAATACAACCCAAGTCACTAAAACTTCTTAAATGTATTGTTCCGATTATTGTGCATGACATGCCTGTGTACCCAGCACATTGTGTTAGCGTGATAGCGACTTTGGTTGGAAATCAGCTTAATAATTATAAGATACGTTCTGAAAACCAAAGAAAACATGTTTCAAGCATACGATAATAATTAATTACTTTTTCAAAGGGGTACATAATGTACACATTTCAAATGTTTATAATACTTCGTTATAACCTTAACAGGGTACGACAAATAGTCACACCTTTTAACACGAAATACCCTTACAAAGAAGAAGAGTTGCTATTGAATTTAGTTCATGCAATCGATTATCGATGTAAATGTATAACTTTATACGTTCACAAAAACGCTATAACCAGATTCAGCGGATTCAAATAACACAGAAGCTAGTGAATTTTAATTTCTCCACCGTAGATGACATAAAGATATTATTGTTTCCTAGAAGAGATTGAAACCTTTCAGGTGTGTCTCATACAGTGTAACCCTTCAAACGTCTATAATTCACTTACACTGAAATCAGCTAAATATTTACTTCTTTGATACTATCATAATTCGTTAGTAAATAAAACCCCTCTAACCCCTTCAATCGAAACAGTTTTTCCAAATTTTGATTCTGAACATAAAAATACAATAAAGCAAGAAAAGTATATGTAATTTGATATTTTTGACTACAAGCAACTTGTGGCCAAAGAGCAGGGAAAAGGAAAACCCGACACAGGCTAGGTTATATACGTCTATGACTCCCTGAGCTGGCAGTTTTCCCAGGAGAGTTGAGATGTAAACAGTGCTCGCGAAGTGCCCTCGCCATTGGGAGACATCAGTTAATTCCTAGTTAAAAGAGCTAGTGTTTAAGGTAAATTTAGATACGCTAAATATAAAAACTACTACTATCTCCTTACTGTGTAATCGTAGTTGATGTTATTCATTTGTAGAAATTAACAGTAGAATTTCGTTTCTTAACAGAAAATTATCCTTGTTTCAGAACTTCACTATTTTTTTTTTCTTCAATGCTGGCCTTGCTCCAACTATTTGTTTTACTTCCTACCTATATTTATTATTTCTACTCAATGTTAAGTTCTTCTCTGAAGCATTTGTAGGCTCTTTGTACCTGTTATATCGCTTATTATTTTGTATTTATCATGTTGGCAATACAGTTCAGCGTCCTAATGGCAGACATTTAATCACGTTTTGTATAGTTTGTTCACAAATTACTTCTTCACTTATCCAATAAATCATAACAATGTTACAAGTCCGGAATGAATCACAGCAACAACGCACCGGTAGTCGTTCCCGCAACACCTTGTCCAGCTGCTATTATTCTCATTCCACATAGTACTGTTTTCATTCTAGTTTCAACCAAATAGAACATTTTCCATTCTGCTTGTATCTCTTTATATTAGTTTCATTAAAGCAGTTTGGCTGTATGCAGTTAGTGTAGGTCAAAGCCTTAATGAGTTAATGCTAGATTATGCAGGAATTCTCCAAAGTCACTAAGTGGCATCCATGCGTGAGAAACGTCATAAGGGTGGAAGATTATAACTTAGATCAATCAGCTCAAAACAACTATTATCATACTACGTTCACGTTTCTTAGATATTGACATAAACTCTGTCGATGTGACAAGTACGTGCAAAAGTTCATTCACAAATACATGCACATTTATATGCAAACGTTCACGCACAAGCACATCTATTTTGACATTCACTGTTCGCTATCCATTGAGAGCGATCAAATTTTGTATCTAGCCTCGCTTGGTTAGCACTATGACGAATATAATGTGTTATGTTACATTCCAACAGCAGCTATGGTGTTTCGAAGGCAGGATGGCATGATTTTAATGTTTTTGATTTCACTCCGGACGAAGGCAGTGAAAGTCATCTTGTATGCTAAATTTGACAATGCTCTGGAAAGCAATAGTGTGAGAGAAATGATCGTAGCCTACAGAAAAGAAATGACCGAACACGATAATCCTATGGAAGTAGGCGAAGAAGATATTTTGTTACCAAGAACACGAAGGATCAATATAGACATGATGCCAAGATGGCAGTACAAGACACATAGTCTCCTTGTTTGCTAATGATGTGGCCGAAGGAATTACATGTCTAACAAGAGAACATTGCTATGGGTGTCAAACTGATCGCCCTAGTCAGAAATTTCATGAACAATGTTTGATGACGAGTCAAAACCAAGGTTAGAAAAATGTCTGGAAAAGGCAATGGATGCCCAACGCAAATAGATTATCTTGAGAAAGTGGAAAAAATAATTACGTGGCCATTCCTTATCTCAAATGACTTCTCTTCAGACAAGACGCACCGAAGCTTCCATTCAGCAGAGTGCATTGTCTATCCCTAGTTAACGGACTCATTATACGGATATTTCAAGGAAATAGTATGTTGTGATTTAATGACTTCTCATTACCCGCGAAAAACGAAACAAACAAAAACATGGGTACTCATTATATTCTGACTAGCAATTCATATACAGCTCCATGGAATATAATGGCCTGTGCTGAAGATTTATTGTTACATCATTAACCTAAGGATTTTGAAGTAAACGTCACCATAAAAAAGGACATTCATCGTCCAAGTACTTATTATTCTGTTGTCTACGTTCCCTAAAATCACAACCGATATATTTTGATTCGTGTAGATTAGTTAGCTGTATGAGAATAAATACTGGGTCTACTCGATTCTGTAATGTGAGGTTACACAAATCACATTCCATGGTGTGTTTACAGTATCGTGTGTGTTTGTTTCATCAATGCAGTCTTAAATTTGCCATAGAATATTTAGTGATTTACTTTGTTTCTGAGTACTCCAGCAACGATAATAATATAGACTTGATTGTGTGAATAGTATGGGTAGCTCTTTGCTTTAGATAAATGGGCATCGATGACATAAAGACATTGTCATGATAGTGAGAATTCTGGTCTGACATCACAGCTTTGTCAACCTTGGAAATATGCTCACGTTTAAAATTTACCGTTATAATTCGTTTCTTTTCTGAGTGTGAGGAGCATCTTATTAATATTATGCATGTTGACTTTTGTTGTTTTGTTAATTAGCGAGGGGTGTTGAAAGCAAATTGTCTTCAGAGGGTATTTCACATTCTCTTTGTCAAACTGATTAAACAGATAAAGTTTCATTCACGTCCGCGAACTTATTTGGAGGGATGTTCTCCTCTACGTACGAGCGTCTACCATATAAAGCTATTCTCCTTTGGGGGACCAAAAATCGAAATGGGAAGTCAATCTATATAAATCCATAGATAGTGACCATTTTCTTAACACCCATGGTTCAAGAAACAAATATACCACGATGGAGATTGTACAATGTAGACTGAGATACCTTCTGTACAGCTCTCAAAGGCAACACCATGACAGTTGTAAGTAATAGCTATACCGACCTCTACAATGAAACTGTCATCAAAGCACTAAATACAGCAGCGGCAATGAGTATCCATAGAACAGAAGAATGGGGAACGAAACTCCCATTACCAAAAGGCACCCAATCGAGTTAAGCATACAAAGCTATAATCTGACTTCATCATCTACAAAAAAAACAACAAATTGTAGAAAACATCCTATCCCGGAGAAGACCAATAAGGATATGAAATATATAAAAGCTTGATAGAAAATGTGGAGAATATAATGCTGGACTTACGAAACCACTTTTGGAACACTGGAACCCTACGACAAAAATGGAAACAGGTAATTGTAGTAACCATGCCCAAACCGGGAAAAGATCCAACAAACCTATATTCCTACAGACCCATCTAACTAACAAGCAATACCTCCAAGACAGTGGAAATCATAATCAACAATAGACATAAGCACCATCTCGAACGAATCAATTTAATCTCGCAAAACCAAAACAGATTTCGAAAGAAAAGATCAACAGTAGGTTAACAAATGCGGCCACACTCCAACATTAATCTAGCATTATAAGCCAGGCGCAAATGTGACTGACATTTGGAAAAAAGCATTTGACCTAGTACGCACCAATGGTTTAATAGCAAGGCTGGACATAAGGCCGTATGCACCGCCTGATTTCGAATTTGCTAACAGGGACACAAAGATTAGAATAGGGGATCAATATTCCGAAATTTTACAATCTAGACAATGGTTGTCCTGAAGGAAGTGTTCTTAGCTATACCTCAGTTAACATCATGATAAATTATCTCGAAAAATCTGACAGCACCAAAATAGACCTCTCACAATTCTCTGACGACGGTGATATTTTGGAAATCAGGCAGCCCAGCAAACGAAACTATAATCATCGAATTACAAATAAGTCTAAACACAATTGGCAAGTAGGCAGACAAATGGGGCTTTAAAGTATCAACTAGCAAAACAGTAATAATGTTGCTTCCTCCACGTTGTGTAAGAAAACAAAAAATTACCCAACTCTTTTTATTCAAAACGCCATAACACCTTTTTTTTCAGAGCAACAAGATTTTTAGGAATGTTACTCGATGTACAACTAATAATGAAATCACACTCTAAAGAACTGACAAGAAGATGCAATTAATATCAAAGGAACGAACCGGGAAGCAGATCAAGACACACTTCTTATGCAATATAGAGCATTAATTAGATCAAACATTTATTACGGTTGTCACGTTTACGCATCTGCAAAACAAACTGTAGAAGCAACTGAATACCATCCAACACCAAGCCCTCAGAATATGTGCCGGAAATATAAATAATATATCAAAGAAGAATCACTCATACTAACAGGGGAATTACTATTATATCTTCGAAGGAAAAACAAATGCTAAGATAAATTATCAGCGTATCGATTCACAATACATTTCAAACAACTATACCTGTGATTGACGAATGCAACAAACCTTTTAGCCACAGACTGGTACCTAATTTACCAGGGTTGAACATAATACATGAATTAACCCAAAGAATTGAACATCACCACCTTACAAACGGAACCAACAAGATATCCTGATATGTCACTATGCAAAAATTAGTGTACCGATATCTACTTTCGTGCACTTATAGCTACGATCAAAGCACACAAAAAGATCATAAATAATGGCATAAATAAAGTTAATGCTAGAAAACAAATACAAAAACCATAGGAAAATGTATACCGGATGGGTGCTCCATATACACAGCAGAATTATGGGAGATTATTGAAGCCCTCCATTGGATCAGAAATCAAAACCAAACAAAGAATGTAATCATCACGGACTCGCTTAGCGTCCTAAAAATAATCCATCGATTCAGGAAATTTGAATTAAAACAATCGAGACCAACAGACAAACAGTTGAATACATGTATGTCCCGTCACACATTAATCGTATCCGGAAAAGAAAAGGCAGACTTAAGGGCAAGGAAATATTAAATAACCCACAACCGATTGATATCAAGTGGCATCAGAAATGCGAGGAGAGTAACAAAGGTCTAAAACTATACAGTTAATATGAACAGCAAAGCCCCAAATGCAACATCAGATAATGACCAAAAAGTCATCAACAGCTTTATAAAAAATATATCAAAGGATATAGCCACGGGCACAAACTGCCCACACTGGCCTGCACCAGAAGACCGTAACCATGTCTTCAACGCCTGCCCAAGATATCAGATCCAAAGTAACCTCGTTAAATGTAAACAAGGAAAGAGTGGATCGCCGTATTTATAACCAGACTTCCTAGAGCAAAACAAAAACAGAACTATTGCAACAACCTACAATAACATAACTGCGTTCCTAAAGGGCATTGACAAATACAGTAAAGTATAGACAACGGACATCCCAAAGCACACACCAAATGGGATTAATCGTAATGTGGCCCTTAATTGGAGCCGGAATGATTGATATAGGGAGAGCTAGCGCGTGGCGGAACCTACAGCAGTTGTGAAAGTATTACCTGCCCCTTCAACGTCGCGTAGCAACGACCATTTGCATTTACAGGCAATGTAAAGTAGCAGTCTACAAATCGCCCAATAGCAAATTACAACTTAACAACAAGGCAGTTTAAAATATCAACTCACTATAACAATCAATGTCAACGGATAACAGGCCCCTTAAGCTGGTTAGTTTTCAGGCATTGTAAATTAAAGGCCACAAAGCCATGAGTAACATACTACAATTTGACCAAAAAGCAGTATAAAACGATAGGACAATGCAGCAAGTTACCATTTCGTAGCACTGTATATCATTATTATATGACAACAGCACGAATTAATGTAGGTATATACTATACTAGAACCTATACCTCCAATACTATCTACGTCCAAACGGTTTGTGCGGATCTATCCTATTACAGCATAACTGGCCCCAAAGTAAGGTATCTATAACCAAAGGCATCAATTTGGAATTACACCTAAATAAGATACATACCAGTTAGGGCCTTAACTTAGCTCTGTAACCTAATCTTAAACCCATAATCATCCAGCCCCACTGCACAATGCAGCAACAAATTATGATAAATAGTAAACCCCAAACTAATTAAATAAGACGGCTAAAGTCCCCATCCATCGTTACATAATCAATAGAGGGATCCGGTGGAGGATTTCGTTGCTGTCTGGCAAAGACTCTATTCAAACGGAGGCCAGCATATACTCAGCTGTATTCTCTACTGAATCTCCACAGTTTCGAACTGGCATCGCATGATCTTGCTCATTTCGAGTTTTGTATGGGCTGAAGATATTGATAATATTCCTGAGGACAAATGAATTTAACCTGCATGATACAAAGGTTCTGGATACATTATCTTACTAGACATTGTTTGCATTGCCTGAACGAACCAGACTCATGCGAACTGTCATGATATCAGTGATAGTTTCGAACGCGGAGCTTCTACAAGAGAATCCTCGGTTATATATTGCATTGATGCTCATAATGGTTCCCCCACCCCAACTTCTTTCCTCTCTATTCCTTTAGCGGCGCTCGTATCTCTTCCATGCTAAATTGGTAGGTTGTCACACATTATTTTTACCCTTGCGGACCAAGAGAGGCCTGTTTTGACCATTGACATTAAAATTATGCACAAAATCTGGTATTGCAGACGGTCATTTGAATCTAGATCGACTACGACTATTATTGACTCAATCAACATTAAAGGTTGAACCAAGGTTGATTACGACTCCGTCGACAGCAATAAGGCAATCCGGTACTGATGCAGCTCAACAAATTCTGCTTGATATGATGTCTGCAAATCTGGCAACGAGAGATAAATTGCGGATTTAGATATTAAACGAAAACCACACTGCTTAAACAATGGCTACATTCAAAGATACATCTTATCCTGCTCTTGACATTAACGCGCCGTTGTTGGTATATAGAACCAAAAAAGATATCCAGTATTATCCATAAACTACCACAATCTATGCAAAATTAGAATTGCAAGTACAGGACACGCTTACGGTCTTTCTTCTGTGTGAGTCTATTTTAAAAAGTGAGAGAAAAATATACAGAATAATAACAGAGATTATCCCAAAAGTGCCCATGCAGTGTTTAAAAAAAAAATTGCGTCGTTGCGTTGTTCGAAAGTGTATGTTATCCATTCGATGGAAAGCAAATCGAAAGAATTCGTGACAATGCTGATCCTATCCGATTATCCCAGATCGGCTGGCCCAACCATTTTAATTAAACGTGACACATCCAGTCATGCAGGTAATCAACTGTAAGCACCCACGCGACCTCAACTATACACCAAAGCTGTTAATACCGTAAATGTAGAAACCGTGGCCATGGGCACCAATAACTATTTCAACAGTGGATTAGAGCAACGTCAAGCATCATTTCCTATAGTCGTCCTTTAGGTCTTTTTGGTTTTGGCCATATTTAAATTTTGCCGAGATGTCCAAAAAGTTATTTTCTGAGCCAAAAAAAGAGTCCGATTTTTCTAAAAGGGCACCAAGGCAGGCAGTACAGGAGGTTCTACTGTCAAAGTTAGTTGTTATCATTAGCATTGTGTCTGTCTGTGTTAACCTCCTGGCTCGCCACTGTTTGTTGTCCTTTAAAACGTCTGAAACCATTTCAACGCTGGCATTTCAAACGACAACCAAAGACTCGCACCACTGGAAAACTAGTAACATATTAATTGAATCTTTTTCAAATACTAATTTTGTATCACTAAATTAAGGCTGCCCTTAGTAAAAAATAGGAACAATTTCGGGGTCACTTTGAGACTTTCTTTAACCAAACTAACTTCGAAAGTGAGCATAATATTATACAAAATTCGTGTTGGTATTTACTGACGTGATATCTCAAGAATCGGATGCCTTACCTATGTAAACCTGACCAGATTTTCCACCAAACGGATCTGACAAAGTTCATTAGCCGGACTGTTTGTGACGTCGAAGTGGGCAAGCTTGAGTCTCCAAAATAATACTGGAAAACGTAAAACGTCTAAGTTGGATATTCACAATATTGTTGTGAAGCTGCAAGGTGCCGTCACGATCACAATCAACCTGGCCGAAATCAATGATTTCAGATGCTCTGATTTGTCAGTTATCTCTATCGAAGACTCTGGAAATGAAATGGCCGGAAGCTGAATTCAACTGACGCAAGAGCCAATCAACTATGATGTTGCAACGCAGCAATATGTGATGTAAAAATCGCTGAGGCGCCCTTACCTCCACGTATAATAACCACATGGAGCGATATTCAAGGTAGATTAACCAAAGAAGGGGATAAAAAATTATCGACTTGTTTTACATTCTTTGAAAATGGTTTTGATCAACCCTCATATAATTTATGCCTGAGTCAAGATCATACGTGTTTATTTGAAACGAAATAAAAGGTAGGTGGGGTATAATGATATTACTGATAAATGATAGGGAGCATCTTGGTTTCCTGTCGCCAATGCGATGTATTGACAAAGCGGATTATGATGTTGCAGAAAATTTGACATGTACAGTATACATATCTTTAGTTTTGCTGGCGATGATATTCAGTTCGAAGAGAACACTTTAATCCAAACGATTACTTAATCAACTATGGTGTTTGTATTTAAGGTCATATTCATCATTACATATCAGACATAGAGTCTGATTGTGATGATGAGGTTTCATAATTTGCTGACTGTTTAGTGGATCGTGTAACCAGTGATGCCATCATCATTTTTAGTCCACCTGATGATGCGTATCTGGTGAAAACGATGTTATAACATCCTCTCATACACTGAAATAAAAATATCTTAAGGGCCAAATAGAAATGGACAGGTAGTATCAAGATACTGTACCAATACCAACTTGAAGCCAGCTTGGAATAATTGTTTGGGCAAGTGTAAAAGCCGGGACATTGACAGTGTAACCAGACATTAACACACTCCGGAATTGTTTCTACAACGATGCTGTAGTATTCATGGACAAATCCAACCCATTACATTCGAGCTGATAATGTTGTACCAACGTTCTCTCCACCAAGAAGAGAAAAATCTCCACAGTTATTTGACATGGATGCATTTGTATATATAACATATTTGTCGCGAAGACTAGAACAGTTGTTTAATACATAAAGCACATGTACAGTCAGCAGTACTAGGTGATCAGACCGCACATTCGCCGAAGACTTAAATATTTCTCTGGCAGATATTTTGTAACATCGCATGACAACTGCACCTGGAACAGGCCAGCATGTCCAGCATTATAATTAGCCATCCCGTTAATAATAGAGCAAATATGACTGGCCCTCAAGGTTACCGATGTTTCAAAATAATGGAAGCGGACCAGAAAATGCAAGAAGAACTCACCAAGAGAGATTCTTACGGCTGCATTCTAGAATACTTGCTTATTGGGAAGTTCTCGCAGCAACGCACAGTCTCGCTATTAATATGGCTGAATTCATAATGGTGCTGGTAGAAATGGAAAACTATCAGCTATTTCGTGCATGGATAAACCTAGGCGTTAGTTACCTAAAACGGGAAACTAATTTTTAGACAGTGAGAATCGAGTAACTCTTAGCCAGCAGATGCTACTTTGCAAAGTCGTTTACGTGATCATAGTTTAGAATCAACACTCTAACATATTTTCCTGTGTGTTTGTAAAGTATATCTTTAAAAAAGCGTTAACTGAGACAAAAACTACACCGATTACACAAGAATGGATGGTCTGCATCGGCGGAAGCATCGTTTTGACGGTGTCGAAGTTGTTGTACTAAGTGTACAGATAAAATATTAATTGCCTTTCTAAAACAATATAATAACATTAGATAGCTTTGCGTTAGCCGATTTTTCAGCGTAAAACCTTTCATTCCTGAACTAGAATCTTTCACAATCCTTCCTATCATAGACTCTCCTTTGTGATGACAGAGATAAAAGTAAAATCGTTGTGTATGGCGTATGTATGCTTCAAAAGTCTAAAACGCTAATCCGATACTACTGTATACCATGATATTTATATCACTGTATCGTTTTGCCATGTGTTCATAATAGTCACTTCTTTGTTCTGTGATATCATTCCATGACAAGAATGTCTCAACAAATTCCGTCCAATCGAACCGTAATTTTTCCCAACCAAATTTGTTTATAATTCTTCGGATTAATTTTTTAAAATGGTCTGACTTCATCTAAAGAAGGAACAAGACTGTATCACTGCTACTATATTGGTTTAAGTATTTTTTCTGAATTAATCTTGTTAGCCTTGTCACACAGTTGTTGCACGAAAATACAGTTGTATTATATATGAACAAGATGCTGTTGAAATTCGTTCCCGGGGTATATAGTTCAAGAAGGACATATTTAAGTAAAAACGCTTAAAACATAATCCTTGATTCATATCCTGATTGTAAAATTGCTAGAGCTAAAGCAGAAAGAGTTCATGAGAATGATATTGATCAGGAAAATATTCCTTTAGCTGACTCATTTATTAGTCATTGTTTTGATGAGGACACGTTTGCTCCTAATATTGATCAATCAAAATACATTCGTCACAATGGTCCTGCTGTTACAACTCATTCTCTCCATTCATTCTAATCACGCTAACAAACGATATTCACTCATTGTCAGACAGGAAATAGATCCTGCGATCTCATGTTTGTTTCAAAGGGCTATTAGCGAAGATGAAACCACATAAGTATCTCTGTGCTATTTTGTGATAAATGGGGTCCTTATGTATAATTGAGATCACCTAAGACACATGCTGGTGACGAGTGGTCAGTGGGCTATCAAGTTGTTCTTACTAAGTTATATCGACAGGAAATGCTTAGTTTAACCAGTGAAACTCCTTTGGTTGCTCATTTAAAGGTCATAAAGCTTTTCACAAAATCTTGGATATTTTTATTGGCCGTAAATTAAAAGCAATGTTTCTAAATATAATACTATACATTTTTTTACACTTGCTAAATGTCATGAAAACCCAATCAGAAGATCCTTAAGACTCATATAGCAGCAGAGGAGTATTCCTGCATTGGACGAACCATTCATCAGAATAACGGTAGACTGTGTCGATTCCTTACCGAAGAAAAAGTCAGGTAACCAATACCTGTTGACCGTAATGTGTACATTCACAAAATTTCAAGAGGAATTTCCTTTGCGGAATATTGAAACCAAAGCCATAGTAAAAACTTTAATAAAGCTTTTTTTTTCAAAAAAAAAGTTTGGACTCAGCAAATATCCCCAGTCTGCGTCAAAATTTAATGTAAAATTTTCCAACAAGTTATACATGAGGTATGCATCCAACAGGTTAAGCATTTTGACTATAACCCTGAATCTCAAGGGTTTTAGAAAGATTTCATCAAACATTGAAGAATGTGTTTCGGTGATATTGCTTTGATACTGGTATAGATTAGGACGAGGGTGTTCATGTATGTTTGTTTGATGTTAGGGAACCAATTCATGCATCATTAGGTTTTAGTCCTTTTTGATTCGCGTTTGGACATACTGTCCATGGACAGTTGAAGTTATTTCAAGAGAAAGCTCTTTCAACCTATGGTTTAGACATTAATCTTCTTGAGTATGTCTATATTTTCAAATATAAGTTGTCAAAGACTTGTGAAGTAGCAAGAACTACACTTTATTATACACAGTCAAAAATGAAATTACGATATGACAGAAATGCAAATGAAAGACGTTTTCACCCTGACGATAAAGTTCTGGCTCGCTTGTCTATACCTCAAATCCTCTTCAGGCTACGACTTAGGGTCCACATACATTTGGAACGAAAGTTTGTGGCTTATTTTATGTTCCTAAAACTCCTGAGAGGGAAAACTAGAAACACACTTTTGACACATCAGTACTTCGTAAACTATAACAGACACGTCATCGCCTTTAATTTACATCTCTTCGAGACCTGAACTGCTTTTTATTCAGGACTTTTTATTACTAGGACTTTTGTCTTTAATTCTTTGATTATATCTGGATTTAATTCGCAGAACCGTAAGTTCTTTTATCTCATTTTTCACTTTGTATTGTAGAGAAATAAATTATTTGTTAAATTATATAAAGTTTGTTGTCTTCATTCTTTTCTGTTACTTATTTTAAGAGCATAAACTCGTAACAGAAACTTTCATTCTTATAGCAATATGTTGAAATGATTAATATGTAAACGAAAGCTTTATTTTATAAATATTTATTTCCTTTCTGGTGTAAGGTGTTATACATATTTAATTTGTTTTGTGTGGATACCGTTGTACCTAATTGAGAGTAAATATTAGAACCTAACGGATAAATGTCTTTATTGTGAACCACATTTTGCATTGATAATCTTATGATAAATCTAGGATTGTAGATTATGCATAAAAATTATTTTTTTAGATAAACATGGTTTGTAACTTTGATTCGACCTTAGAGTATTATAAACACGAATTATGTTTACAGTTGAATGGAAATTTTCATCGGAAAGGACCATCATCTTGATTTTCTTATTGTGGCATATTTTATCATAGTATATTTGTTTATACTAGAATTAATTATTCCTACTTTTACATATGGCAGAGTCTTTTAGTTGAGTTCATTTTTAATTTCAGGAGATTTATTTATTAAAATTATTCAGTGGAATTAAAAAACAAAACGCTCATTAATATTTTGGGACTAAAGCACTATTTTGGGATTATTGTGAATTGGTTTAAATACGTGTTTGATTATATCATTGTGATATATCAACACAATTCCAGGGTATTGATATGTCTCCACATTAAAAATATTAAATTCATTTGGAACACCAGTGGAATTCATTGCGAATATTCGATACTAATGGACTTTTATAGGACTGTTGGGGCTATCTGGGATTTAATTTACAATACTGTAGGTTCTTTGCAAACTTTGACTTTCCATTCAAGGGAAATACATTATTTGCTAAATGTTATAGAAGGTGTTGGCTTTTACTTTTCCATGTTACTTAGTTTAAAGACCGTGTTGTTGCTCATCATATACAGACTTTTATTCGTAATGATACTGTTAGATTTTGTCAATATCGTGATAATATTGATGCTGAGTACACATTGCATAGCAAGCATATAGAGCAAATTACCACCGCAAGTCCAAAATGCAAGTAAAAGAACCCTTTGATATTCCTCCGTACAAATCACGAAATAAATACCGATCTATAACTTCTCCTCAAAGGTAATTCAGACAAGAAGACCAAGAATTCCAATAATCACTTTCATCTTTTACAAGTAATAATATTAGACATGCACCAAAAATAGAGTTGTCTCTCCAGTCTATGAATCGATGAAGATATCTCTTGTAAACAACTGTATAATAAAACGAATGTATTAACTCTCAAAATATATAATCAATACAGTTTGTGGTGTACGGTAATTTTCACATATTAGTTTCGACAAATTGAAAATGCGTGTAAAGAAATTAATTTCAGTCACTACCATGTTACTAAAATGTTTCATATTTTTCAATGCAGAAGCAAAGATTGAATAATCCCCATCATATTGGCCAAAAATATTTTGGATCAAATGGTTTTCCGAAAAATCAAAGTCGATCAATTTTATGCATCGGATTCCTGGTATCTGTCAGACGAATCATACTTGGTTTTCCAACTTAACATGTTTGTCAGTAGTTCAGAAATTTGGTAACGGTAAGAGCAAACTTTCAGATAACTCCATGCGTGGCTAAAACTGGCATCAGTCACATCTCACTGTTAGGCAATAGTAATTAAGAGACTGCGTTAACCGTAGCTTCCAAACAGTTCAGCCTCACTGTCGCACAGAACAAAACTCTAACACAAGCAAGGGAAAACTTACTTTTGCCTAAACTGAATGTCAAATTTGCATCAGTGAGTCGACCAAATAAATTCCGAACAGTTTCCAAGTTATCTTTACAGGTATCGTTCTTGGCATTTAATTATTTTTGTTTTGGTGACACAATACACTTATGAATTATCACTACACATACGGAACGTATTATCTGGTGTTGGCACAAGAATGCATGATGATCTTGAGTCACGTTTGATTGATTATATCAAATCATTATCCAGCAAATACAGATCTTGTTTTTAAAACATTCTTATCTGAGAGGATTCTTCCATTAAGGATGATGTGACAAAAGAACAGTCTACAATTTCAACGTCATCACAGAAGTTATTTGTTCGTATTGAAACACTTGAAAACAAGCTCTCGTATTCACTTAATAGCTGTTTTAGTTCACTTCTGTCTTGTGGCAGATGCGAACGTTCCTGGTCCAGATAGGTCAATATATCTACATTCCTAAGATTGCTTACACCTATGACACTACAATCCGAGTTCGCGCAATCA
Organism: Megalonaias nervosa; assembly: GCA_016617855.1. Taxonomy (NCBI): domain Eukaryota; kingdom Metazoa; phylum Mollusca; class Bivalvia; order Unionida; family Unionidae; genus Megalonaias; species Megalonaias nervosa. The sequence continues at coordinate 26,023 of JAECUM010016036.1, read as the reverse complement.
TTTATATCTCCCTTGTGTGGACAGGAGCAACCAAAATGATTAAATGAGGTACAGGTTTATCTCTATGACATAGTTCTTTAACATATTTACGAGGCAAAATTGCTTCTTTCTCGCCACCGAGGAGTATTATTGTTGTAATTTAAGTTTATTTCTAACTTTCTAAAGAACATAATAATACAGTTGAAGTGGACGTTGCCTGATTCCCCAAAAGCGAACAACAAAAAAAGAACACCCTAGTCCCAATGTTTTCCTGTATCAGATTAATGCTACCGAAATCATATTCTTCCAAGTTTGATATAACCTTTCCAACGCCCCTGGACGCGCAGGAAGAAAGGCAGAAGATCTGAAACTGTCGGATGCCTATTGAATGCATAATTTGCTAGAAAGTTCCAGTGAAAAGAAAACAAATTGATCCTTGATCAGATTGGATAGATTAAGGGAAGCACAAAAGTGTACAAAAACTTTAACGAAGCATTTACTGTGGTTTTATGTTTATTATTTATCAATGAAAATATCGTCTGGGAATGTTATAGAGGAACGAATTATTTTGGACAAGTTTTGCTGCCTGACATCTTCTTAGGCTATAAACCGACACAACCTACCATTATTCTACTAAATGCATCGTCAAATGCAGGAATACGTTACAGATGAGCCTTATGTATCTTCTGATTAAGTTTTTGACACTTGTGACAAGCTGTAGAATTTTAAGTAGCAGCATCCTTAATGTCCGGTCAATAAAAATGATGTAAGATCTTCTGATAAGGTTAACAGAGTCCTAAATGACCATCTCAGACCAAACATATTCCGTCCATCTGATGTAGGAACAATAATTGGATAGGTCGCTGGCCGCTCCTCAGCAGCGGGTACCTCAGGTTGTCTCCGTTTAATCATAAGATCCCCATTTTAATAAAATAAGTCGGTACTGGTGTGACTACATTATCGCCAATAGCCCTCTATAACAAGTAGGATATCTCCAGATCAAACTTTGGTGAGAAAACTTGTAACTGTTTCTGTCACCTTGACTTGAATTCAGAGAATGAGTACAAACAAGAGGATTGCTGTTATCAATACCTCTTACTTGAACACTACTGGGAGCAAAAGTAACTTCATAAAAAGCCTGACCAATAAATGTGTCAGGTACAGGAATTATTTCCTGATCAAAGTCATTCTCAAAACCTCTCTTTGCCATGTCTCTATTAACTGCACAAGATGGGTATAAACCAGGGATTCCATTTTCAAAAAGGATCAACCATTTTATCCAAACAAGGCTTGAAGGTCACAAGTTTATCTACAACAAATCCATTGCCTAGTAATAAACAAATACCCTGAATGGGCTAAGAAGTCGCAGCTCCGATGGTCACGGGACTTGAGACTAAGTCTGATGACTTACAAAAATGTACATAGTAATGAGCAAGGGTTTCAGATACGTCTAATCAGAAATTGGTTCCTAACAGTTGTGCCAGTTTCAGGTTTGGAAGTATTCGCGCGAGACTCTGACATTGGTACCTACTGAGAGGAAGATTTATTGACAAATACAGCTTTCATCCCGTTAAGTAAATGACCTTTATCAAAACTGAATTGTGTTTCTCCAATGCGAACCCACACTTGGGTGACTAAAATTGCTTTCTGTTGTCTGATCCTTCACATTCCAAAACATTCCCAGCAGTTGATCCAACACCATCACAACGTTTTCAGGTGTCACTACTTTTCTAGCACATCCCATAAACGGTTGATCGTAATCTTTGACTTGACGTAGAAAGACGCCATTGCATTTGAAAGTAAGTCCTGTAAGTAACTACATCTTGCCAGTTCTTGTTTGGACATATCTATTAAACTTTGTAACATGTCTCCTGTGTCGTATACTTATTAATTACGAGAGGATACATTTTTGGTTGCAGCAGTAGCATCTATAGCGGTAGAAGAAGAATTCAAAAGGCAAGAAGTTTCTTTCGAAAAACGTTTCCAACATTTCATTAAGTTGGGGAACATTGGTCTTAAATTATGTATGGCAAATATCATCTTTACGGAGTGGAAGAAGAAGTGGCAAAATAAACCATCGCCTATCAATGGTTGCTTTGTGTATGTACTCATTCTAGCAGAAGTACGTCCTTATTTGCAAAAGTAATTTTTCTTGCGACTATTCTTTGTCATCTTCTTAGAAATTGATAATTGCTGCTCCTTGGCCTTTCTCTTCTGTCCGACTTTCAGTTAGTTAGGCGTTTTAGCTTGGCATTAGGATCCCACTTTAAGGGCTAACTACGAATAACACCTAAAATTGTACTTGCATCTAGTTTCAAAATAATTTAAGATTCATTTGCGTATCGATTCTGCGATCAGTTAATTATTCCAAAGCTGCTTTACGTATTCGAAAATAACAAAAACATTTTCTTGAATGTGGTATGTGATGGATGGCTTCTAGTACCTGACGTGCTGTAGATGAAATCATCTCAATACTTCTTTGAGACGACCTTCTAACGTATGTGAACATACCTTTCATTTGTTAAGCGACAAATTGCATACATTTAGCTGGTTGGTGATATAAAAAAAGAAGTCATATTGAATACTGTATTTAAAAGTATATTTTGCTGAGATAGACTAAAACGAAGAAGTTGATTGTTAGTTGACATAACCTTCTTCATGTCATTAATCGTAAAACAAATGTATACGAAATCTCAAATAATCGGAAGTAGTAGGTTTTAGAGTGATGAGTAAATATGATGTGGCAATCGCTACGCGTCACACATGTAATTTAGCTAGGCAGATCATAACACTTATATTTAGGAGTTGTCTCATAGACTTTTAACAATGCCACATAATGGACAATGAGACTGAGGGGCAGTTTTGAAATGAAATCTGAGTAATGTAAATAATACTGGCATTACATCGTTGCAATTTTTTGTAAACCAACGTTTTATGTCCTATCTGTCTTCTCCCTAAATATCTAAGATGTTTTTCACTAAATTAATCAGGATTCCTTCGTCTACGTGAATAATTTACTTTATAAACGAAATGGGTTTCCTTGACTTTGAGGAAAGTGTAAGCCGGTTGCTACTATTTGTAGCACCATAATATACGCTGTAAACGACGACCAAATAAGTGTGTTCAATCAAACATTTTATATTTTCAGTTTTGACTGCCAACCATGTCCAGCTATTAACTTGTTAAAGGGATTGTGAAGATACACTGCCTCCCAGCTTTGAGGATCTGACTTCGTCAATCGCTTTAAGAACGGTGGATGTAGCAATAATACTCGTGTTTGGAGTCCTGAGATTCCATCAACCACACAAGTGCTTTTCTATACGTTTATTCTTCTTTTCATCTGTCTTATCTTCACGTTGGGATACACGACAAACACATATTTGCATTTTAAAAAAAAACAGATTTATTTCATCAGTTATACACAATATCTAAGGCCCAGTTAGTCTAAAAAATTAAAACACGTAAGCAAAGAAGGCACAAATCACTCAGTACTTAATTGCAACACAAATTAAAGTCAACAAAACTGAATATAAACATGTAGGATTACAACATTATCCACATGCCCACATAGCATACAGTCTATGTAAATGCTCTCTCTCTATCTTTCAAGTCTCTATGGAGGTAATCATCCGTAACCTTTCTAGCGAAGATTTTTTTTTCTATCTGCACAATACTATCCTCGTTGATTTGTAGAATGTCTGCGATTTTTACTGCTTTTTTCACTATGCTTCTAAGCTAAGTTTCTTTATAGGCGTTAATAAAAAATGTATTGTTTCCTCCGCTAAAACATATTATAATTAAACTTGTACGTCTGGCACTACTCCCACAAACTCTAAGTAAAATTACATTCTTTGACCAGTCACAACACTTGTCGTTTGCATAGTCAGTCACCTCGTCTGTTCAATCATTAGGTACATATTCTAGTCAAGTACGTCCTTCCACTCTAAACTCTGTCTTTGTAATAAGCTGGCTATATAAACTTCCTATTAAGTATGAGGCGTTGTAGAGTACTATAAATATCTTCTTCTCTCAAACGTACAGAACTTATACTCATGAATATTGGCATCACTTTTAATACATTGAACATTTTGTGCACCTACAACGTATTGGTGGTCATGCCGTCGAATGTTCTGTTAATAAATGTCCGACAACAAAAGTTCATGTCAATGAAATACAAGAAAAGTAGTTATTAACACACTTTATGGCATCAGTCCTATTAACAGTGCATGGTCCAGTACCTGGATTCTGTTATTGTCCTCCTTCCACGAAATTTTTTTTTTTATAACATTGACGTTTCCGCAACTTATCAATATCTGACCATTTGAAGCTTTGCGAAGTAATTAGTCTTGTTATAGCATTCATAAACCAATGATCAAAATGTGTATGACATTTTGGATGCAATTGTTCTTTATGTTTCACATGAAACTTGACAAATTCTGAATATGCTCTTGTTGACTAGTGCTTAATACGAATGTCATGATTGAAGAACAAGACATGATCAATGAAGAAGGTATTTACCGTTACAGACTGGAAAATAAGTTATTTCAGCCACTAATAGACAACCAACACACCACACCTCATGAAGAAGTCATCTTCTTGAGGTAATGCGTCTTTTACAAGCTTCTTAAATCATGTAAGTCGTTGTCCTCTGAAGTACTTTTGTAACATTCCAAACCTGTCGGTGACGTCCTGACATCCGAACTCATCTTAGGTATGGGTAGTACTTCAAAACATAACTATGAGAATACTATCAAGGTCAATTATATTATAGCATTCAAATATTAATAGTTAATCAGTCTTTTCGTAAATGATGAATTTGATACTTGCGTCTCACTTAAATGAGTTCACACAGCTCAGGAGGTAAGCTACGAATTCTTCGTTCCGTAGGATCCATTATGGCCAACCATCGAAAGGTAGTTACAGCATGGAGATCATATAATTTGTTCCAGACAATGTGTTCTCTATACTTCCATTCGTGGTTCTTCACACCACTACGGACATTGTACTTATTCTCCTCGTCCCAAGTAGGCAAACCCAGCTCTGGCTAAAGTGATGTTAGTAGGCAATACATCTATAACTTTATGTCATTTTATGAAGGTCTCCATTAGACTTTGGGCGTCACATTAGCCAGGCAAAGCCACTGGAAATGTGTAGTCTTCTTTGAATAAATATCAATAAAATAGTGGTATATAGAGTGGTAGATTATGAGTGTGTTTATGACATCCATAAGAGCGCAGAGGAACTGCATCGCTTTTTCTGGCAAAGAAGAAATGCTGTGCTGGTATCTGCATCTACTGGGTGCTACGGCATTGCTCTGGTCGCAAGGAACTCGAGTTCATTGAACTTATGGCATCTGCGTCTGACATTTGTTGACGTAGACTGATACAAATCTTTTCATTGGATTCGTTATCTTGGGTAGGCAAAGGTCATGTTCTCGTAGTTTTAACAAGTGGTATCTGCATCGAGATCATGACAATTTCGTCACTCATCAACTTTTTGTCAAAGGTCGTTCTAGATCGTGATGGAGAGATGGCTGGTCTTGTTTACACAGTCACGGCATCACGAACCGTTTTCGGTGACAATGATGAGGTAAACCAAGATGGTACAAGTTCATCGATAGCAAAAGAGTTGCATTTCATCGTATAGGAGTCTTTTGTCATACTTTCCTGATAAGTGGTGGGGAATCGATTATATCTGCACACCGATGGATACAAGGAACGATCATCGATGTATTCGATTAGCCCTTCTTACGTTTCGTCCACTTCGTGCGCCAAGTCTGCCTCATTCGTCCGTCCGCCAAAGAAACTGATTCAATGGTTCGATATCATTTACAATGCTATCTTTGATGAAACATTAAAGTTCTTGATTGTTTTTCAAACGCTGGTTGTGGTATAGTTTCTGTATTGTAATTACTTGGTATCCTTAATTTTCTAAACTCTGGAGTCGTATTCATGTTTTGTCATATAACTATTTGATTGAAGACCTCTAAAAGTACTGTTCTGGTCTCGTTCAGGAAAACAAGCAGGAAATCCAAGAAATAAACAGCCCTGAGATTCGCATAAAATCGGATGGTCTTCTAAGTCACAACCATCCGCGAAAAGGACTTCAAGTTTATTTGCTCCGCCGTTTCTAACATTTTGCGTCCACTTGTCTTAAGTTTCACACTAGTAATATAGTCGACAACTGTAACGTATCGATCACAAATCATGTAACGACGGATTTCTTCTTCGCTTAATGTGTCATCAGTGGGGTCCAAAATCGAAATCAGCAGGAATACGAGAGCCTTAAAATAGGTCTACTCGTCCTGTATCACGCTACAATTTGGATAGTATCAAAAAAGGGGGTTTGAATGCACTTCCCACAGATATGATAAGCTACACAAATATCTGGGATGTGATTTCCAGTCTCGTGTACATATTCCAAGTCTGAAATGATAAAATCCACCCGTTTCGTATTTGTTCTCAATTATCTGCAAGCACTGGTATGTTGTTGAAAATGTTTTATGTGATGTTAACAGGTTGGGTTGACAAATGTTGGTTTACAGATAGAGCAAAATGTTATTTATTTTCCTTCATGAATGCAAGTCGGAAAGCTAATACCCACGAAATATGTTTCCTCTATGGCTATGTTCCTCTCCGTTGTGAAATCCTTGGTCAAGTATTCATGAATCTTGTGATAGTTGTAATGGCTTTGAAATGGGCTTGGTGATCATAAACGTGAATATTTTTCCCATTTGGGAAATCTCCTCCTCAAAACACGAGCGCTCCACGAATGCCCTCATGTAATACTTTCAAAGTATAACGAATGTCCAACACGTTCTTTTGGCTCTCTGCAAGCAACCTTGTGCTGTGTTATGAAAAGTTCATTGTAATTTTCATTTCACGAGAATAGACCAAACATAAAACGTGTCGCTTTGTCTAAATTTTCTTCTTTAATATGTATATAAACTGATACACTCACACGAATATATTTAATAATGGAGGTATTTAATTTTAATCTGATTTGGCAATCATTGCGTTGTATCTATTTTCTAAGAAATAAAGGGGGTCTTGAAAAGCACCATTGAAGTATTTTGAATAACAAACCGAATAATTTGGTTTACATAATCAGCTGTAACTGTCCAAATCATTTTTCATAATAAACTGCTACTCCTGCTGAAGTCGGTATGATAATAGTAACATCAGTCGTACTAATACTCCAAGCACACGATGTATTCGCGCCACCTTAAAGGCATAATCTTCATTCTATCGCCCATTTATACTATAATTTCAGCAATGGTAAATAGTACAAACGATGGTGCGCATATATGTTCAAGAAGAACGTGCGCGATCGCAGTCTTCAGATACGCAGAGAAAACACACTTTGACTAAATACTGTTACACGCATTCTGATTGGTTTGACATCTGCTCCTAAACTATATATAAATATGCGTTATCCTATTGTATCATCTATTCTCAAGGCAACCCGACAAGACGAGGACAAAGGTGGAGTTGTAGACTATGTTTCAAGTATACTATTCTAACAAGTCTTCGTAGTATGTATCAAGGCATCTTGGGTCATTACCACATCTGTTCTTCTAAACTGCGAAAGACGTCGTAGTCTGCTATCGAGACTCCAGTCAAAACAATAGGAGTGCCAGGCTTGTGCCGTAGTTTTCTCGCCGAATAACGAAATCGTGTATAGCTGGTGCTGAGGAACGACTGGAGGAGCGGACGTCAGGAAGATTATCATACCCTAAAAAGACGAATGGCAACAATGTCACTCAATTTTCCCTTTCCACATCACCCATCTTGCTGCATAGGATTGTAGGGTTTGTTGCTGACGTAACTTAAGTTGTAGAGGCATGTTGTTTTCTCAAGTATTCGATTATTCTTTAACGTTTCCAATAGGATATCCCATAATTACTGCTTTGATTACGAACGTTGTTTACTTTTATACTTGGCATTTTGCATTGTATAAGCGGGATCTGGCGTTCATACGCTGAGTATCTTCCGGGGCAGGCCAGAGAAAATGTTGCTTACCCTAAACACATTTAAGGCACGCTTATTTTAACAATATGGCGCTCGTGAGCAAGCGCTGTAGCACTATGGTAGAAGAGTTGCACTAGCGTGCCGCACGTAGCAGAAAGGACCCGCACCTCTACAGCACATCTGTGAACCCTGATAGGTGTTGTACAGTGGGTCCAAAAAAGGGAGAGCTTTCCAGCAAACGGATGGCAAAATAATCAGGACGTGAATGCGTATATACGTCCAAACGATGGAGGAAATGAAGTGCACGCGTAGCACCATGAACCCGTTGTTGCTTGCTTTGCGCACACTTTAGCGGTCGTTGTTTACGACCTCGATTTACGACTGGAATTGAGACAGTTACGGTAAAGCAGCAGTATCTATGTCCAGCGATTGTGGGCAATATGAGTTTATATAGAGCAAATGGTGGAAAATGTATAGGGCATACGATGAATTTAACATGGGAGCAACACTTGGGGGCATAAAGGAAATTTAACATGGGTGACGACATAGGTATAAATTATGAGAATAAGGGTTTATAGAGAATAAAAAGGTTTTAGAGGGACAAAGGGGTTTTGGGGACAAACAAAACTTAGACATTCACAAATGCACAAATACTTACACATTATAAAGACAACAAAATTGGTCCATGAGTATGCCTTTTTAAGGCAACTGAGTGACCCTGAAAAGGGCCTTTGAGATTGTTAATATGAGTTAACATACGAAGCATCGCAATATCTTCTTCTCTTCCTCAAACTTCGTCTCACAGGCTAGCCGTACATCAAGATTCTCTTCAGGCAGCCTTGACTCTCCCCATAACTCGTTCTCTTCCAATTAGACGTATCTATCATCGTCGTGATAGCTCATGACGATTGCACGTACATTGGGTAGTCCGGATTCAACAGCATTCCCCGAAAACATACCCCCAGCAACACACAACGGTCCTTAGCAGAGCCACTCACCTATCTTACATTCCTTTTCTTCCCATGATAGTTGAACGTGTGTCAGAGCGTGTGTGTAGGTTATAATTATAAAAATCAAGACCAGATACATCAACATTTTCTTTCTGATATATCTGTCACCTTAAATCACAATGGAATTTCACAGCACATCACCGAATATACCATTGACCATTTTTCCATTCGAATCTCTTCACTGGTACAAGTTCTTCCTCAACGTCACTTTCTTCTTCTTCTTCATAACCCCTTGCCTCTTTCTCTTCTTGTTTCTGTTTCTTCCTATCTTTTCTTAGGACACTGAAGTTCAGTGTCTTGTTAATGCGATTATCTCTGCATTTGAATAATTACAAACCCATATACAACTTTCTCATCAACTTGATCCTGAAAGAATCATAAATGATTTTGAAGCGCTGCAAGAATGAAAATTTGAAGGAAGACATACACTAGCAGCCGAATACAGGTTTATTAAATTAATCCAGCAGGCAATAACACAATGATTAGCTTGTGTCAATGACACACAAGATGAGCAATTTGTTCCACTCCCACACGCGATTGAGAAAATTAGATCAGAGTTGTCACGCGAATACGAAACAAAAAAGACTGTGAGTGTGCGTGTGCGATGGTTGAAAACCTTTATGTGCGATTGTAAACACCCTGACTTTGTCAAGGAGGATTGTGAAAGTGAAAGTTGTGACATCTAAACAAAGTGAAGGTTGTGACACAACGCGCGTTTTGACTTTGTCGAGGGCGTTTGTTTCTTTGACGGAAAATTGGGTAGTTTTAATTTTCGGACAATCCATAAAGCTTTCCCTGTAGCTTGGACAGTTTAAGGCAAGAATTTGCGTAATTCAGAATTTGATCTCTATCGCACAGAGCCATAATAACATGTTTTCGTTGCAGATCATTTAACTGTTCCTGCGTTAACAAAGATTTTTCATTGCCATAATCATCAATAAGTATATTAACACTGAACGTTTCTGTGTGGGGAAGTGTCAAAATTGTTCTGACGGCATTCTCAAGTACCTCTTTGTTGTATCCAAAACTCTTGTGTGTTGGTACATTATATAATACCACACAAATAATTGGTTGACATAACTGCCAACAGACTCAGAAACAGATATTATAAGAAATTTTTTATTTTACAAAATCCTCCACATTGCTTCAAATGTCACTGATTTTGGTCGATTTTTAATCAAAACTGATAAATAAAATCATTGTTTTTCAGTCTGATTTTACAAAGTTTGAAGGCAAAACGTCAACCCAATTCTTTCAATGAAACATTTAGAGAAAAAATATTTCCTGGAAAAATCAGAGAAAATTTATGAAATCAGACTGAAAAACGTTAAAAAGTCAATCAAAAATCGCTGAAGAAAACTGAATTTTAGTAATTTTCCAGGAAATATTTTTATCTCTAAATGGGTCATTTAAAGAAGGGGGTTGAGGTTTTACTTCAAAATTATAAAATCAAACTGAAAAACAATGATTTCTTTTACTCCCCTTAACTTTGTCCCCCGGTGTGTTACACCGGAACTATGTCAGGATTTTACATACAAACTTATTTTCAAAGATTCATCTCTAAATCGAGAAGGTGTTCGTGCTGCTCAGTAAATCTGAAATGTATCCGTGATAATAGCGAACTATGATATCGTAGATATACCGGATTAACGGGTACTGACACAATTAAATATACAGATGGTACTTCAGGAGTGAATAAGTATAGAATATATCCTTGCTGTGCCTGCCTGGATCTTTCAAGATCTACTTGGTAGCTGCCATCGATCGCATCACACACCAGATTGACTGCTAACACCTGGTGATGCATGACGGCCACCGCCGCCTTTATCATTGTTATGGGTTAGAATACTCGGAGGAGGTGAAATTTTTCTACATAATATTTTGATGAGCAATCTCGAGGTCCAGCGCAGTGTAGTTCGGTATTTATATTTGCTTGATGATATCCTCCCTTGGATAATTGTTGACATCAAAAAGATACTCATTAAATAACTGGCGTAGTTTGTCGCTCATTAGTTTCATGGGATAGCGTATTCCTGTCGTCGATGTCATATGCCAACCCCAAAGTATGATACAACCATAATCAACCATAATATTTTAACGGAATAAACTTCACCAGTACGGAGTTCACCTCCGCTGGGTTCAAATTTTACTGCTGTCTATAAGGGAATATTATGATATTTTATAATGCTGTGTTTCTGGCCATCCTAACACAGTTCGGATAGACGACTGATATATATCGACGCTGTAGTCAGGCGTTGATATTTCTAACGGAGCTGATAACGTTGGCTCATGAACCGTAATAGCGATCTTAGATCCTTCTCCTGTGATAGATTTATTTATGCGCTGGAACTCATCGTTGATCTGTTCAATTTAATATCTGCCCGTAGGTATGCCCACAACTTGCCAATCGGGGGTTCCATCAGGTTTATTCTTATACGCAAATACCAGTGAATTATTTGCTAAAAACCCACCGAATGACTTTGATCTAATATTTGGCCAGCTATGATACACTCGCATTTGTGCTAGTGCTAATTCTTTGGCTGGAATCGCCGTTGGAAAGATAACATCAAAGTCAGGCTTGGTTGTGCTCACTGATATCATCGTGGTTGTTGGTGGTGTTGTATTAGCGACGATTTGTTCTAGCAATCGCAGTGTTTGATTTTGCGACATTGTTATTTAAATCAGGGACCTAAATCCCTGTCTTTGTCGGAGTCGGCGGGGTCTGCCACCTTGACTTTATCAATGGATTGGTTTCCATTTGCCTCATAGTAAATCTTAATCATTTCTTCGAATTCATGATCTGATATCACTTCATCGCTGAGACCTGATGATATCAGAGATGATAATTTGGCGTGTGCGCGTGTTGCTGCTGGTAGCAACATTGTATATTCGTGTAATTTATTAGCCGCCCACGTAGTTTTTTTACGATGATATTAAGAATACAAACAACACCCTTTACAACTGAACAACCAGTTCCTATTACTGGTGCTATTTATGTATGTGGCTGATAATGTGGCTGATCGTTACTGTTTCAGCGACTACGGCGGATGCATAGTATACAACTTTGTCAGTAACAACGATACATCAGAGCTATTTTCTGTTGTTTTTTTTTTTTTTTTTATTTTACTGTGTATTCGTTAATGATATTTTTCAATTGGGTACGGCACGAACATACTTGCTCGTATCAAAAACACTGAACGTCAGTTGGAGTTACCGGTAATTGGTTCATTATATAATTGCTAAATTTTAACTAGATGGTATGCTGGCGACAAATCCAATACACCAATAGTACAACACGCCGAAGCCTTTTTCTTCCGTTTCCACCATGAATGTTCCCTCGTCCTTTTATCCAGCATCACTAATACACATCCATGAAATTCGTTAACTGGATAACGCCATGGAATTGTGGTGGATATTGTCAATGTTGTAACGCCGAATACTGAAAACCTATATATGCCGGTAACCGCAGCGGTATGCTTTATTGAGTAGTGTCCATAATGCTGATCCAGACGCTACTGTATATACAGTGTTGATTTGGCTTGTACGATGAACTACACCATCGGTAATCTTTTTGGTGTCAGAGACTTTGATGTCGATGACTGCTGCACTTCCAAAATTTTAATTAATGGTTCTATTTGTGTTTCGACGAAACTTTGTAAACGCGGTTACATAACTTGCATATTCAGACCTAAACGTGGTCATTCTATCATTGATTGTCATTAACGAAGTAATCATCGGAATGTTGCTATTGTCGACGTATTTCTTCCTTGCAGCGTCATAGTTTGATTCTGGTTCTTTTAAATTAACAATGCTATATCCCCCCATATTGAGACTGCAAGTAATTTCATCGCCCGTTTTAGCAACGTATTTACTGATCTCAATTCTGACCATGCCCTTGTTGCTGTCCACGTATTTGTTTGTTGCCACATCATCGTCTCATTTTGGTTATCACACATTAATAATTGTGTCTCTGCTCATGTTGAGATCGCCATACATAATATCCCCATTTTTTCTTGTACGTCCAGTAATCTCTCCTATGACTGTTAGAGTTGATTCCTCCGAGTTTTCAATTTTAACGTTTTAGCAAACACCACTAAGTTATCTTCGGTCGCATCTGGAACTTGCAGATTAATAGCTCTCAACGCGATATTGCTCTTCTTTAACGATCCTTGCTTATCCTGAAAAACAACAACTTCATTTTGGTCCACGTCTGCGAGAGGTAAAAGATTAGCGAGCTCATCCTTAACATCGTCAAGGGTTGCATATTTGGATAAGTCACCTTGAGGCTTGTCTTTAGCAGGTCTTCCGTAAATATCTACCATTATAAACTATTAACATGTTTAAAACGACCACTTGTTTATTTGTGCACGACTTTCTGCGGCGGCAGACCGCCGACGGACCTTGACAAAGCGTTGAGCACAGCGAGTACGTCACGGCCACATGTTGGCGGATCAGTCAATATCTTTGTTGGTAATGTTGAATACCAGATCGGAATACTATCCACTCCGCCAACATACCTTAAATATTCCTTCGGTGATGCCAGTCCATACGAATCGAAATAACAACTCCACGTGGATGAACCGAATATGCAACCCAGTGAGTGCCTGGACGAGAACTTCCATCGAGATCAATGATACCAGTTTCAACATTGTTTGGTTTTTCCGGTAATTGATCACTCATAAAAACACCTCTGAAGTTTTTGATGTTTAATGTCTTAGCAGCATCAAGTAAATCAAAATCGGATATAGGAAGCATGTTTAGTAAAGTGTCCCGGGAAGTCTTAGATCCCGACGGTACCATGAATGGGGGGTTCCTGGCAGTCTTAGACACCTTCCATTTTTGGAAGGCACTTTTATTTGGAAGTTTTAAATCCTTGGCGTGTTGCTTTCTTTAATGCCATCCCAGCAGCAGTTCCAACAGCACCAAGTGCAGCTGCTTTTGCAACAGCTGGGGCTGCAGCGCCATTCAACGCTGGTATAGCTGCAAGAAGTGGAAATATACCACTCGTCTTTAATGGTACTTGCAGACAGATTAAGTCTAACACCAGTCACTGATCGTTTGACTTTCTGTTAAGGATAGTTTATTTGGACCCTACGGATCGCTTGTGGATCTGTGCTGATTTCAATAATATTTTTATTCCAGAATTCTTATTTAATGCTGACTGTAGCTTTTTAATCTTACCAGGAGTCAGAGTAACATTAACATGATGATATGACATTATAATATCATGGATGATTTAATTGCTGATCGTACACATGGGATCGATGATATATTTTCCACTGAGGCATCAATGACTCTAATTCGTCCACCAACACCTTCATGCTGAATTGTTTTGTCTGAGAGCATAACTGCGATTGCTCTATAACCACCAGCTGGCATTCGTGCTACACGAGCTTGGAAGTGTATGTCAACGACTGATTGTCTGAACAAATTCAAATCTTCCAGTGAGAAATAATAGATCGGATACAAATGTTGTGAAATCCCGCTGAGATATCTGCAAACCAGAATCCACATTCTGATCACGCCCCACGAATGTCGTCAGCCGATGAGGTGGTATCCACAGAAAACCGTTACACATGCCTTATTACAAGGAGTTCTGGATCTAATCATCAACCACTTGCAACTATTCCTTGCTTGAGTCGTTGTATATTATATATAAAAGTTTAATTTAAATATATATTTGCCCAAATTATATGATGGAAGAATTTACAAGATTATCTGCGATCAAACATTCTCAAGAGAGATGAGATCTTGACAGAATAACCCCTGACTTGCCGAGGCTAGCTCTGGTAGATTTGACAAATCAGACTTTAATCAATGGTATCCGTGAAGCCAAGACAGAATTTCGCAACGATGGCGCGGTTCATGTGTGGTCAACATTCAGAATTAGGCAAGACGATAAACCCAAAATCGATGCTACAATGAATAACCAGAGAGCAAGGAGAATCGTAAATTATCTTGACGAACAAATATATATCACCAGAATAAAATTTATCAGTGCCTTACCGAGACAGACGCCGTAACCTGGATTATCCCTGACAAACATGATCCTATTAGAGAATCACACCGCGCTCTGAGTGTTGTCACGTTAAATAAAAATTCCAAACCAAGAATGTTGACTGGTATTGACAAACCATATTATGATCGAGCACACTCTGTGACTGTAGTCATTTATGCGAAACATCCGCTGAATGATAATCCTGGCATTTGACCGTGAAATGTGTTGCCGAAAGAGTCACAGGACATTTTGCAAACGCGATACGTAGAAATGGTTTGATGGATTTATGACGTCACAAAATAACTGAGTGGTCTGAGTACGTTAAAGAAAATTTATCGATCTGAGTTCCTCCACTCGGAAATGAAAAATATGGCGTTGAGATATACTGATGATGTCGAACGATTACTCGGTAATTGTTTCACCATTCCGTCAGTTGCTGCTCACATTGCTCGGGAGAAAAATTCATGGAATCCAACGCGGCATGAATTTCTTGAAGACATTCAAAAAGTTGTGTCGAATGCGGACAAGGCGGATTGTGGAATACTAAATACGATTGTGGAGATGTTATCTCTGTTGATATGGCTGCATGTTGCCCCGGAAGTTTTCTTGGAATGGGAGAATGTGCTTAATATTTTAAGTGATTTTGACATCCTGCACACGCAATGACTCAGGTTTCGATAAATGGACATTTACCAAATTTTGATTTAACTAGATTTGCATGTATTGAATGGTTCGAATTTGCACCGGAAGACCTTCATCCGATTGTGTATGTCTCGTTTGATTGTCATTTTAACGAGCACGGTTGGGCTCCAATAGTTTTATTACGATAAATGCTTGATGCAAAAATATTAATATCGTTAACCGTGAGTGAAGCAATAATATCGTATCGTCCACAGAAACAAGTTTGACTGCCGAAACCCACTGTCGTTGAGAGATCTTCTCTCAACGCGACCTTTGAGCGTAGTCCCAATGCTGTAGAATACGAAACAAAACTTGCAAAAGATCTTGGCAGAAAAATACTTGGTAAATTTACACAAGGAGGATCATATGATCATAAAAAACATTGTACAAGATTAATTATCGACGATGCTGAGCTCGATTTTATAATTGCTGATACAACAAGGAAAAATTTATTAGTAAATCGAAATAATGTTAACCTATCAGATGGAACCAAACTAGGCACAATTGTGAGCTACATTGATGGCGACTCACCACAGTTTACTCATTTAAGATCTTCAATGTTAGCATATGTTTCGCTAAATTCGTTATCGATAATAAACAGATTTCCCGATGCCGCGCTTAGAGTCGCCAGAGATTCATCTTGTATCAATACAAAATACGCAGAGTTGCTAAATGAATTACAGATTGGCGTTGATGCATCATGGGGCGGATGGAGAATAGAAAGAAAAAAGATACTTCGTTATTCTGAATCCTCTGATTCTAGATCTGAGGAGATATATTATAAAAATAGTCAAATGTCACAACCATCATCAGCACCATCGGTATCTGATCTTGTGGCCAGACATGAAACTATTTATCTCAACGGCGGATCTGGTAAAACAACACGTGCAATCGAATTATTTTGGAACTTTGACATGGTTGTTTTGACTCCTACACATAGACTCGCCAGAAAAATGAAAGAAAGAGGAGTTAAATCTCATACGTATCACAGCTTCTTTCGGTGGAAAGGAAATACGTGGACACCTGAACGAATGGGTGAGAAATATGACGTATTAAAACTATTTCCTGACTTGTTATTGACTCGGAATACTGCTGTTATCATGTGTGGTGATCATGGTCAACCACCACCTTTTGTCGGCTCATCTCTGCTTGACTGGTTAAAAGAATTCGTAGATTATTATGAGAAAATACTTGATGATCATAGAGCAATTGATGAATCGCTGAAAAATTTACAAAGCTAATCAGACTGGAGCCGGATAAGATTCAATGTGAAATAATGCGTAAGGTAATTCCAGAAACAATCGACGAGGATTTTTGGACTTCCTGGAGGCCTGCTGATTTGATAGTTGCAAGTTGGAATATACTTCGTGATTCACTTCAGCTTCAATTATTTATGTTACATAAAGAACAGTTTAGATCTACCTGTGCCATTTTGTTCTCACCCAGCAGATACACGTAAACAAAATACTGATATTGAAATTCCAGGGCCATTGATAGATTTAAGGAGGAAACAGAAACTCGTTCTTAATGATATTGTTTTATTTCCTGTGAATGTTGTTCAGAGCGCATTAACGATGGATAAATCTCCATGGACTCTAGGATATGCTATAACTATTCAATCATCACAGGGATTAACTATTTCGGATACTAATATTTAGATTTTTGATGATCGTATTGAATGATCAAATTTACTTAATCTAGCAGTGTCGAGTCAGAAGAATATCTCAGCGGCGCGGGTTTATCATAGACTGCGCAATGAATAATAATCAAACTCAGGAAATTAACGACGATATAGTAAGGAAAAAATTAGCTGTTTATATGCAGTGTGACAAAAAAATAAACCCGACTTTGACCTTGATATTGATTTTATTATGACGCTGAAACAATGACAAAATAATCACTGTTCTTGCTGTAACACAGTAATGTTGTGTCAGTATTCTCCTAATAATCCAAGACAAATTACCGTTGAATGGATTAATAGTAGTCTCTGCCACACACTCGAAAATGTGAAGCTGAATTGTCTTGAGCGTAATCGACGTCGAGGAGGCAGTAACAGTCATCCTTCACAAAGTGAAGACGGCGTTAATTGTGTATCTTCAGGAATTACTTGCAATTGTTCACAATCCACGTTGAGGAGCAGTTGAATCTAGTTTGTAGATTGCAGGTCTACCCGTGGATCTTACCACGCATGAAATTGTATGTGTGGTTACACTCCAGACTGGGTCAGTCGCTCTTTTCATTATCCCCTTCCTCAAGCTCCCCCGGCTCATATAAATATCTGACAGTCACATTAACTAGTACTGGTTGTTTGGAGAAAGATTCATATCGTTGTACTGGTATGTGTTTCTTCGAGATTGCATTGATGGGGGGTCATAGAAATTCTATCGCAAGGACCCTCGTCGATAAATTCGTTCAAACGCAGATGCAACTTCAGTTGCTGTCTTTGTTGATAGTGGTTCTACTTCGTTATATCTACTTGCAACGTCAACGATAGTCAACGCGTATTTCTATGTGCGTGATTTACGTCTAAAAGTTTTAATAGTATCATGTAGTTTAAACAAAATATCTGCCTGATGAACCTCGTTGAGAGTGCCGACATCAAAATGTTCATACTAAATTTTATTAGGTGGTGGTAGATAAATTTGCCATAATGCCTGTCGTGCTAACCAACCTACAGCAACAAGAACGCGTGAAACCTACCGCATCAGCACGTTTACTAATCGCTGCTCTACCCCTCCAATATCCTCTTGGGCTATAATAAATCCATTATAATAGTTATCTATGATTAATTACCGGCTCCTAGCACTATTTTTACCTTTCAACGCAGCTCTTATCAAAAAATTAACAAGCGATTCTCTGAGAGATTTATTTTTTACAGACTTTAGAGTGTGAATCAACCTCACGTCCGCAATATGTCGTTGTTGCAAATCTTGATTTTTATGCGCAACATCATGAACATGGTAAGCTTGCTAAATCGCATTTATTGAATGCACTCCAGGTCTTGTCTTGATTGATCTTTCTCGTCAAGTCGGATATCAAGTCGGGTTCCAGAACTACAATAATTATATCTATGAAGATGCTTTTAGCCAGGATACGTAGCCCATGCAGCTCCTGGTAACTTTCCCAGTGAAACAGCGATATCTCCGCCTGTTTCATTAGAGATAATTTGTATTTTTTAATACTACATTTCACACACTTGCCTGTAAGTGCACATTTTTTATTCCTCGTCGTTATTGTTTTCAGTCCACTGATGGGGATGGGCGCTCTGCATCAAACACAGTATAAATTCATACAATTATTTCATTTGTGGAGATGTTATCTCTGTTATGAATGTCATCGATTTCTCAGCAACACTAAAGCAAGGGCCAGTCAAGCATCATCCAGCTCTACTAAATTCTATCAGTGCAATTATCATAGGTCCATCTGGATCTGGTAAGACGCAATTATTGCTTAACCTGATAAAGTTGAATAAGTTGTATTTAGTGACACCATCTGTAGATGATCAGCGATGCTACAACGTGCTTAAAGGTTTTAATGAAAATGCAAAGTTGTTGGACGAGGACGGCAATGATATTATTGATTTTATCACCGACATTAACGACGCTCCATCTGTGGATGATCTCGATGGATGTATTAATAATCTCGTAGTATACGATGATGTGATGCTGAACAAACAATCAAATTCAGCTCGGATATTTTCCCGAGGCATACACAACAACACCAATGTTATATATGTTACTCAGAGATATGCACAAATACCTAAAGTGATCAGAGATAACTGCAATCTTCTGGTTGTCTTTAATGATGTTAATATCCACACACTAATAAATATTCACCAGACTTGGTGTTCAGGGGATATGGATATGATTAAGTTTAAAAACTTCTTCTCAAAAGCGCAAGCGATTCCTCATGGATTTAGCACGATAAATTTACATGACCCTCGGTCGAGGTATCGTGTAGGCCTCGATACAATTTTTGGTTGAGAGATCTGTAACATTTTTGTACCACACACACGCTGCAAAGAGGGTGACGACCCCTGATAAATATATTTGACAAACAAAAAACTAACCCATTTAGAAGTCTCGGTGACGCTTGTATTTTATCACCCTTCGTAGGAAGCTGTATTTTCGCAAATAAATTGGTCTGTTCCCCCTAACTTTAGCGTTATTGACGCTTGTCGACGCCTTCGAAGATGAAAGTTCACGTAGATGGCGTTTCAGATGTCGGCTTCATTCACATTGGCCACTATCTGGCACCAGTTTTGTTCTGGCAGAAGCAGTGGTTATTAAGCAAAGAACCTGAACAGCTCTTGGTACACAGCAGACAAATGTATCTGCTTATCGCAAATTCCAAGCCATGCATTTTCCACGCCCAGTAGACAATGACCATTTTTGCTATAGTTCTCTTCCGGGCCATGTCTGATCAAATTGGCATTGTGTTGCGTTTAGCAGTTCCAGTTTTTTGAGACATTTCGTCTGGAATGTTTGGAAGGTAGCGTTCTCACCATTTTGTTTTTCTAAGTGAGGACCACCACGTGTATTGGCACCCCTGATGAAACGGAAAGCAGAAATCCAGAATCGATTATTTAATAATGTTGCCAATTGACTCTACAATAAAAGAATACGATAAATAAATAAGATCCTGACTAGCGCACCTTTAAGATAAGGTTTAGGTTTATCGAAGCGACCAACATCAGGGGAATAGGTGTTTGACATGTTATGCCTCCTTTTATGGTTTTCCTTTCCTGGTCTGCATCTACAGATGTACCGTAAATGAATTTACTATGGGCAGGGCAGGGCCGATAGCACCTGAATGGCACTTACATCCACATATTGCATCTTTGTAGCATAACCATTGTTAATGGACACCTGCATCCTTCGTATTCTCTTTCCGTTCATTACAAGATCTCTGCTCATTTATTTCACATGATTTACCAAAATTGAATTCAGAAATTATATCACCATAGTCTATTATAAATGCCACCGACACACCAGAGTCTATGCTTCATTCGTGTTCAATGATTTCGGCCAGGATCTCGCTATGGCGCCTCGCGGCTTCAAAACAACATAATAATCTCCTCGTTGGACGGTTGAAGTTTTCCAGTTTGATCTTGAAAGCCACAACAAACAGTTATATACGACTTTGTCATCCAGAAACTCCAAGGAATTTATTTCTCGACGTTTTGACTCCTGTTAATAATTAAACAATTCATGTAGCGATACAATCCCACATGATTCAAAATGCAAACGATGTTGAGGGGTCCTTGTATGAAACCCAGTGAGCTGCAGGTACAGTTGATCAATTGAAATTGACAATGTCCTTGATAATATTATCTGCATATGCAGATTACGAAACTTTATCCAATTGCTTTTTCAGTAAAGGAAATTTTATAATATTAACAGGGTATGGTGTTGCTAGGATTATTAACGCAATTGCTTAAATTCTGGACATTATTTCATTCACTTACGTGTATTGTGTCTCGAAAGCGTCGCTGGGTTTGTTCTTCGACAACATCGATGATGTTTTCACATTGCTGGTACACCCGATGCTGCTCATGTACGGGTCCACATGTTCTGCATACCTGATTACTCGACATGATTCCGATACCGCATTTGAGACATGGTCAAGCCCCGGCACCAACAGTTAACACGAGTGATTGAAATTAACCGTATTCGTAATGGAATGTTATGCCACAAAGTCCACGTCTTCTTACCCATACGCCTTTGCATTTGTTGCGTCCTTGTGCCATTGAAGTGTCGAAGTATACACGAGAAACGTTTGATCTCAATCGAATTCCTGGTTGGTTCATTCTTTATGCTGTATATACTTTTAGTATCTGATAACGCAACTTAATCAAAACAATGATAGGACATTTTGCAGTCAAGATACACACTATTCTTCTTTACAGATGCTGGTGTATAATAACCCATCAGTCTCTGTGGTGTATAATAGCCCATCAGGCTCTGTGGTGTATAATAGCCCATCAGTCTCTGTGGTGTACCATAGCCCATCAGGCTCTGTGGTGTATAATAACCCATCAGACTCTGTGGTGTATAATAACCCATCAGTCTCTGTGGTGTATAATAGCCCATCAGGCTCTGTGGTGTATAATAGCCCATCAGTCTCTGTGGTGTACCATAGCCCATCAGGCTCTGTGGTGTATAATAGCCCATCAGGCTCTGTGATGTATAATAGCCCATCAGGCTCTGTGGTGTATAATAGCCCATCAGTCTCTGTGGTGTACCATAGCCCATCAGGCTCGGTGGTGTATAATAGCCCATCAGACTCTGTGGTGTATAATAGCCCATCAGGCTCTGTGGTGTATATAATAGCCCATCAGTCTCAGTGGTGTACCTTAGCCCATCAGGCTCTGTGGTGTACCATAGTCCATCAGGCTCTGTGGTGTATAATAGCCCATCAGGCTCTGTGGTGTATAATAACCGATTAAGCTTTGTGGTGTATAATAGATCATCAGGCTCTGTGTTGTGTAATAACCCATCAGGCTCTGTGGTGTATATCACCCCATCAGGCTCTGTGGTGTATAATAGCCCATCAGGCTCTGTTAAACAAACTGACCCATCTTCTTGATCTCAGCCGAATATGTTAGGTCTCAGCACATATCAATTTGTTACCAACCAGGCATAAAAGGAAAGTATGTACTAAGTATCGCACCAACTCATACACCATGGCTTCTAGGTTTGTACCCAACCATGATGAATTCGCGAGCGTGTCGCGTGTATATATGTCTGTTATATTGTCTGTTTCTGCATTTTTGAGGATACCTTGGTAGTCTTCTTTCGTGTTGCTTCTGCGGCACGGTAGATTTACTACTATTGTATACCTGCAAATAACCTTCAATAATGTTCAACATATCTCAGCATCTCAAGCACAAGTACATAACTCTGGGAAAAATAATATCAGGTATCTCTTATTAATCTGTGTCACTTGTAGGAAACACAATTTTGTGGGATCCATTGCAGATCGAATTTGTTTACACACCAGATGTGTAGAACTTCAAGTGGGAAACTCGGCAACTAATTGGTTACAAACGTGTTCTGCAGTCTGACTAATATGTATCTATTTTATGAAATGACTTCCAGACAGGTGTTTACGTTATATTTAGAGGAGAATTTCCTTTGTTTCATACTTTAGTGTACCTAATATTGTTTCAGAAGTTTAGACCGATTTTTACAGTTCATGAGTGAATTCTAATCTAATGTCTCAACTCAACCAATTGTTAAGAAATTTTGGTGTCCAGGTACAGACTGAAAAGCGAAAAACCTAAAATATATTTGAACGCTAATTCAGTGTCTCATCTCAACCGTTAAACCATTTTAATGTTTAGGCGCAAAATGAAACACAATAAACCTTAAATTTATTTACCATATATATTCAGGAATTTTAAATTTAATTGTATAGTTGCAGTGTCCATTCAAACCTAACATTCATATGGCTTATGAAGGAATCTATTACATGTAGCTAGTGATTCAGCAAATGTATATCAGATTTGTAAGGATTGTTCATTTGTTCTCGATAATTCCTCTGAGAAAGGTATTGAGTTGTGATCCTGCTTACACTTAAATTCACGTCCATCCAGCCATTTCCACATATTACAATTCCGTGCAGGGATATTGTAAAGTCACATCCATCCCTCAATTACACATTTTACCAATCCGGGCGGAGATCTTTATATAGTCACATCCATGTCAGCATTTCCTCATACTACCAATCTGGACAGATCTTTCATAGCCTTCTTGTATACCAAAACAAAATGTTGGATAAATAAATGTCAATGGATCCATTATTTTAAAGTGGAAAAAAAATGTGCAGTTTGAGATTATCAATGCATACTTTGATAGATAGATGTAGGATGCTATTTCGAAGAAATGTCAAGCTTCAGTATAGGGTATACATTCTGTGAGCGAGGGAAAATCAGATCAGAGGCAAGATCTTCAAAACGTGTAATTGCTACTTGGAACAACTAACTGTTCTTCACTGTAAATAATTTTTTTTCGTTTGTGCTCCTTTTCGGTATTTTATAACATTCTTTGTTACACCATGCCGAGGAAATGGGAGCCAAGTGTATTTCCCAAGGATGTCTACTGAGAGAGCTGACAGGGACTGTTCGGGGCATGTTTCGAACCCCTGCCATCTTTGGTTTACTGGATCGATGCTTTACTAAATGAGCTCCATTGGCCTGTAAATTAATCATGAATTAATCATTTCCTGTTTGGATGTTAAAAGTAAAGAGAAATTGTAAATAGCATGAAAAAATAGTTTTAAAAACTCATCCAAAACATCAAATTAGGACGTAGACGTTAATTGGTTAGGTACATTCAACATCCTAATGCTGTCATACGTTTGATTATTCCCTAGCTATTTAGGAACATTATATGAAAAGTACACATGGATGAAGATTTAAATACTGATATAAGAGACTCAACTGTTACAGCTGTCTGTGCAAGTAATCGATCTTTGCAAAGAAACTCAGTTAAGAATCTTTCATCGACAATACTTTATCCTTGAAAATTATTGAAGACATCAGTCGACATAATATTTAAAACACACATTTATAAAGCAAATTTGATTTCCTTTGTGAAATTGAGTTGACTCATCCCACATTTCCTTAATATAGAGAATGCTCTTTCATCAATCCCCAAGTGGATGTCTTGCAAAATCGTTTGCAATGGGCACACGTGGAGATTAAAGTTCAGCCCAGGAGGTCACTGAAACAAAATTGCTTTTGTAGGCATCACGACTCTTTCCAGATCAAGTTGTAGGAGTGTTTTCCAACTCGTCATTGTAAGGTGATATAGATCAATATTTAATTTCATGACTATGTCAAATACATCAAATGCAAATAGTGTTAGATTAGGAAGTAAATAAATTGTCACCTACAGATCAAATATAAAAATAAAACAGAATTAACTTAATTTTGTCGTAACGGAGAATCCATTAATATATTTCCTTTACAGGATTTACCCTGATGCCTTCTGTTGCTTATACTGGACGACATATTTTATGACTTTAAAAGGCATAAAATACAACTCTGAATCTTAATCAGGATACAAACCAACAAAAAGCAATAACGAGATGGAAGACGACCCCATCATCTCTGTGCACAGGGATCTCAATCCAGACGGCAATTTTTATTACAAGTCCTTTGACAATCAAAAGGTCATCCATCAAACTTAAGATGTGCTATATTCGTCAGTGAATTTATGAAATTATACCCAATTCGTTTTATAAACTTTATATATGATAAAAGTAAATGACTATGTTAGGTATCATTTATAGTTCGGGAGAACTTAAGGCTTCACGATCTAATAATGTAAATGAAGGTAAAACAGTAAATTTCTACAATGTGTTATCTATAAGGACATTCCTTAATGTCATAGATCATATCTAAATTTTTAGTAGATATAAGGAAATGTTTAAATAGTGGAGACTAAACATTGTAACAATAGGAAATGTTCCTACTTCACGACTGAAATGTTTCCATATATTAAGTACTCATAACCGCAGATGTTTTCCTTTTATTATATATCAAGACGTCCTGCAATTTTACAACAAATTTAGGACAGCAACTCTTATAAAAGTTGACTTGTTCATATAACTGTGTATTTTGGCAAATGAACGCCTGTTTTTAGATACGATCATGAAAAGATCTTTGCTTTTATTTAATTGCGTTAACACATTTCTGCCTGAAATGATACAATAAATATAGCTGGGGTAAAGAACAGTTGCAAATTAAAAATATGGTCGTATCCGACAGACTTCATAACATCTTTAAAAAAGGAAGACATATTTTGATGATGATAATTAAGGTTTTGATAACGTGTATTCTGCATTCAAAGTGATCAGTTTGTGTGACCTTGCCACATTTGCAGTCTAGTTGGGAAACAGAAGCTGCACCCATATTTATATTGTCACTTAATTTCGGCCTGCACAGATTTGCAATCAACACTAATCAATGCCCGATTTCTCCATCACTTGTAGACAAGCTTGTTATTGTGGTTAAACCAAATTCACTATTTAAACAATATTATTGCTTCATTTATTTACAAGTTTTGTTCTTTGATCTCCTAAAATGTGTAGTATTTATCAGAGTGTTATCAGGTAGACGACAAAAACACACGGAATGTCGAACAGGACAAGTTATGTTACTGATATTTTAGATGATTCATGTGGAACCAATATTAAAAACCTTAATACTTCAACCAAAGTTTTGCTGCTTGGAGGTTTTGTTGTTTGGAGTTGATTTATAGGCATTTCTAGATGCTTCATAAATTTTTAGATGGAAAGAACGAAAAGACGAAATATTTAAAATCCTCATTTGTGAAATACTGGTTTGAAGAACATACAAAAGAAGATATATATATATA